>LOEQ01003750.1:10855-59214 GCA_001685075.1 Bramus lutescens
TGCTTAAATGAATACAATTTGCGTGTTGTTATTTCGGGGTATAAGCTAGCTGTGAGGGAGCCAGGCGGGACGAAAAGCAGGCCTGCTCCCTATTCACTACAACTGGTGGGTAAAGTAGTGGGATAATTATAAGGACCATAGGATGGGGAGCTGTGTGGCAGAAAGGCATGTCATGGTCCTTGCACTCATGAGCTCCCTGTAGCTATAGTTAGCTGCAAAGTATCTTCACAAGACTGGGACCATGCCTCTTTCCTTGTGAATGGGTAGGATTTTATGAGTCCCCACCCTTTCTGAGGGACAACTGCTAATATATAGTTGGGCTGTGCTATTTTCTTCAGTGCTGTAGCCACTATTGTCCTTATTCCAGACAATAGCATCCCACCTATATAAGGTTAAGAAAATGATTAAGCTTTGCGGGCCACACACAAAAACACATAAAAGTAAAGGGAGGGCTAGTTGGTTCCAGTGGGAGAGGAAAGAGGTGAGAGAGGAAAGTGGAGCATTTAGAAATGACTAAAAACCATTATAGAAACATAGAAAATTATCAGATATCTTCTTAAGTTTAAAAGAAACTCCAAACGTACAGTGACACTGAAAGGGGTGGTTAATCTCAATGGATCACAAAACAAAATGATCGGTCATAAATGTGACAAGTGTTTTTTTAGGAGGGCTGTTGACTGTGCTGATATGAAGGTAGTGGGTGGTAGTGATACTTATGAATAGCATACATGTGTTCATTTGTCTTAAATTTTAATTAATTTTTAAAATAAAAAGTGTTTCTGTGATAAATTTGATTATAATCAAATTTCCTAATGAATCAATAAACTGACTAATAAACTATACAAAAAAGTGCTTCTTCTGTGCCCTCACTCAGAGAAATGTTCTGGCCAGGTCAATACTAAGCTGTCTCTCCATATTTTGGCAGTCAAAACAAACCTATGGGCTAGACAGATGTTCTTCTCCTTTGCACTTGAGAAATTTGAGTTACAGAGTCTGAATAAGTTCCTCAAGATTTCTGTTGGTAAATGGAAGATCCAAAGACCTAGGCTGTAGGGGATGAGAGCAATTGCTAACCAAAACTAATGAAATATTCAGTTCAGTCAGAATCATCATGCTTTCTACTTTACTTCCGTAGTGGTCAGTTCTGCATATATCTTCATTTTATTCCAATGATATTTCTGTTTTCTATTATCCCTGGATACAAGTTCTCTTAGCCTTTCTTGATTGCTAATCAAATGCTTTACAATTTTCCTGAGTGAGTATAACCTAACAGAAAGCTAGAAATAGTACTGATCCAAATATCAGTAAATAAACCCCTGGATAAATTTGCTTGGCACCCATTCATTCAACAAATACTTACGTGTCTCACCGTGACTTAAGAAGTCACTACCTAACAGGAAAGAAATGTAGGAGATCAACATATGTCTGTATATAATCCATATAACATATATGGTGATGAAAGGGGTCGGGGTGGCTGCTGAGCCCAGAAGGTTTCCAGTGAGGAGAATGATTTAGAGCCATTAAATGATGAAAAGGAATTGCAAATGCAGAAGGCAAAGAAACAGCAAAGGTGAAGAAGACAGTTTCCAGCTAGGTATGGCCTTTTCTGGCTCTGGCTACATGAGCTGGTGGTAAATCCAAATTAATCACCACAATAAAAACCTGAACTTGACCTTGAGGTAATAGAGAGTCATTGAAGGGTTTTAAGCAGAGATACAGCTAGGTTTGCATCTTTAAGTGTGTTTTCTATAGGCAGACAAATTAGTGCTCAGGAGGAGTATAGGAAGCATGAAGCCCTTTACACAGTATAGTGTTGAAACATGGTGCCCTCTACTTGTATGGTAACACTGGCACAGATGAGTCAGAGACAGAACATAGTTGATCCTTGGCCCAGCTAAATCTTACAATATCAGCAGATGAGGAGGGGAACCAGGAGAGAAGGAGAGGGGTGAGGAGAGCAAGCACAGGGAAGCTGACTTAAGAGACTAGATGTTGAGTTGTATTACAGCCCATTATCTACCACAGTTTCCACACTATAATTAAGTTTGCTTGTTTTTCCAAGTCAGTTTCGCAGCTGATTTCTGTAGACACTATTGTTGTTTTTGAAACTCCAGATGGAACCCAAAACTTCATTAATGGTAAGCAAATGCTAACCACGGAGTTGTCCCCTTAACCCATATAGTTGAACCGTTTTAAAAGGAAAAGAGAACAATTCTCAGGAGCTTCAAAGAGTAGACAACACTTCAGAGGCCATGGGATGCCCTGTGTCTGTCTTAACACTCTCTGTGCATTGATTTCTGCAACACTAGTAGGTACCACAGAAAGAATTCAGTGTTATCTGCCAGATCAGCATCCCAGTCATATAGGCAAAGGGCCCACCCACCAGACTTTTAATTGCCTGTGTATCTAAGTGTGTAAGCACAAATTTCTGTGCTATCTTCTCTTATTATAAATGAAATGAGTCATCAGACCACCAAGGAAAGAGCCCCAGGTCAGTAATTCGGCAGACAAGGAAGGAGAAGAGGATGGAAAATGGCTCCTACGTTCTCTCTCATATTTCAACATTTTTGTTTATTCCTGCTAAATGAATAGCAAATTTTGAATGCTTTGGGTTTATTGAAATATCACAATGTTCACTTACTTGAGATCAGTCTAATATAAAAATAAAAATTTGCTTTCCTTTCTAAAGAAAGAGAAGCAACATTTCATAGAAATCACTATTTCATCTCGTTATCGTAAAGCCTTCCCTATTAGTTGTAAGTCACATGTCAATAAGAGGGCCATTTATTTTTTTATGATGTGCCACATGACTCATCTGCACCACTTATTATAATTTTCTGGAGAGAACAGGTTCTGAGAACGCTCTCTCAAACACAAATTCTGAGAAGCGGTCAAAGGCCAGCTGCTGTGTGTTGCAATTTAAATGTCTCATTCCATGGGTAGCAAAGGGAAGTGACATAACCCAGAAGAGGCTGAGAAGTGAGAGTGTTTGTGGGAGTGGCTGAACTGTGTGACCTTCCAGGGGTTGCCCTGCAATGCAGAGGCCCTGGGGATAATGGCTGTGCTTCCGACACATCAGGGGCTCAGGACAAGCTTCTTGGGAGGTTTCTTTGAAATGAGAAGGAAAAAAATAAACTGTCCTACAAGTAGGTGGGTGTGATGAAAGGGTTTTCTTTCTAGTACCTTCCACAGAAAAGCATTTTTGATAGTTACATTTTGGCTAAACATTACTATCTCTAACATGAGAAAAAACACACGTGTCTTGAAAGAGAATGCTGAAGCTACAGCTATAGACAAGGATCCAGCTGAGCATAGCATATGGGCAAAAATCAGCTGGTCTTGGTGTACAGCTTGAAATCCCTTTCATGCACTTCCTTCTTACTATTGCAGAAAGAAGAAAGGAAGGGACAAAAGAACCAAGAGAAGGAGGGAGGAAGAGAAGAGATGTGGAGATCATTGTAAGAGTTCAAAAACACTACGCAGGAAGAACTAGATTTTATTTTCATCCTAAAATGTCAATCATCAAATTTTACCTTGTGCCAGTTTTTTTTTTATACAGAGAATTCAATTAGCATCAGAATGCCTACTATTTCAACGCCAAGTGCGGTTTTCATAATACTTCAGGAAGTAGAATGCTGTATAAAATTACCAAAGCATGATTTAACATTGGCTAAACACTCAAGGTTAGGGTCTTCATGGTTTCTTACTAATATTCTTCTAGAAAATTTATCCACACAATCATTTGTTTGGGCCAAGATTATTTTATAGATTTGTAATTACATGGAAAAATAGTATGTATAATAAATACTTTGTACTCTAGAGAGTAAAGTTTTTTAATCAATATGGTTAAGATTACTGTTAAAGCCAATATTATGAAAAGATCGTGACAGAATTATAAAAGTATTTTAATTTTTATCTCTATCAAAGCACTTAAGGTTATTGGAAATAAAGGCTTAAATATTATGGTATAAGGTTTTGTACTATAACTTAGACCTTACTATGAACTCTGAATTTATGTTCCAGCTGACAAATACATTCAATTTTAACTCTAAAGGAAATAGAACTTACATGTTTTTATCCGTTTGTTATACACTGGAGCATCCCTCACCCTCTGTGAGAACTGCCTTGAAGTTTAATGACCCCTAGATTTTCCCATGGGGCATCTCCACATGTACATGAGTATTCCAATCCCCTCAGGTCAAGGTACTCTACTTACAACCTGTGCTATGCCACACAACTTCTAGTGACTTCAGACCACAGGCTGTAGAACTAGTGTCTTTCCTAGTCCACATCCATAATCTTGAGGTTTGCCTCTTCCATGATCTTATCTACGTCAACCACTACCTTTAAAACTGCTTCAAGAGCACAGACTAGAAGCTGAGCATATTCAGCCTAGCTACAAATCATGTTTTGAGCATTAACTAGGAACACTTCTCAGGTCTTCAACTTAAACTCATTTCCTAAATACTGCTGAGCTTACTATTTCTAGTATGTTGAACTTAGAACTGGAACCCTTTTCAGACAGGCTATCTTTCCATTAGGACAGAGGAATGAAATGAAACCACTGCCTCAGTAAATTTACATTCAAAGAGTAGTTTGTTATTAATAGCAAGGATGATTCAGCCAAATTAATCTTCTTTTGTTTTTTTTTTTTTCTGGTTCCTTTTCTGCCTTTGTTGTTGTTTATATTCTCTAGTTCTCAGGTTAGTCACAGGCTTTCCGTGCTGTATTTAAATAAAATTTAAAAGAAGACTGGTTTGTTGCTTTAATGTGAAACTTAAAGATTCCAGAAATCTGGCCACATTATCTTTCTTTTCATTTTCTTATATTCAGTTAACCCAGTGAGAAACTGTAGACCTCCTAATCTTTCCACCCTGTGTATCATAGACTTGATATTCATTTATTCCATAGGATTCCATAGGTTCAATTCCCAGCACCCACATGGCAGCTAACAAATGTTTGAAAATCTGGTTCCGCTCTCACACAGACATACATACAGGCAAAACACCAATACACATAAAACAAAATTAAATAAAACTCTTTTTAAAAAAACATAGTA
Source organism: Bramus lutescens (assembly GCA_001685075.1). NCBI lineage: Eukaryota > Metazoa > Chordata > Mammalia > Rodentia > Cricetidae > Bramus > Bramus lutescens. The sequence continues at coordinate 15,915 of LOEQ01003750.1, forward strand.
ATAAATTACACTGTGGTAAATGGGGTGGCTATAGTAATTCAAATATGTTATCTGGGAAAGGAATAGTTGAGAATTCAGGCTGCAATTTCTTACAACTTCTGTTAAGTAAGCTTATGGTGTTGAACTCCCAAAAACATGTGTGTCGTTCAGCAATTCGTGTTCTTTTATAGATTTTGTTCCAAATTCAACAAAAATCTAGAGAGGTATTGGCCTAAATCATGGAATATGGACCATACCAAAGGTTTCTAGTTTATTCTTCATCAGTCCAAAACAGACAAAAGCTACCATTAGTGAAAATATTTGAAAGATTAAGCTCAAGACATGAAGGCTGAAAGCATGGTGTAGGCATAGAAACAGGAGTGCATAGAGCAGCATAGGATGCAGAAGATTCTGGGGTAGCCAGAAGAAGGGGATGATACCATCCAGTGAACATGGGCCAAGAATCCAGTGAGGTCACTGCCCCTCTGAATTAGAAGCAGAACAATCAAACCAAACACCAGAACTGTTTTGTATTAGTGTGGCCATACTTGGAAAGAACTCCTCTTTCTCGGTTCTAAGATCACTTGTAGTGGGATGTTTGAATGAAATCCTTGTGTGGTTTAGTCTTGCTTTGTCTTAAGCAATAATAACACTATGCTTTCTTTGACAAAAGAAGTCATTATTAATGGCTGTGTGGCACTGAGGCAAGAGAAGAGCCACATAAAGGATTTGCAAAGGATTAGAACAGAATACGTATTATTCATGTAAAAGTCTCTTCAAAACAGACCAATTTTCAGTAGTATTCCTTTCTTTGAGTAATTTGAATATTATACTGAATGATTAATAATGTTTAGCATTGACATTTAGAAATTAATTACAAATCACACCAATAGTTAAAGAAACATTTGTATGGTGTATATGAGATAGTATATTTATTGAAAGTCATATACATAGTCTTTAAAGACCTTGTAACATACTGACATGAACACTACTGAAAAATCTTAATCCCTTTTCCAGTTTCAGTAGTAATATTTAATCTTCCTTTGGGATAACACATTTTCTATTTTACTTAGGTGTTTTATTCAGGTGTCATATAAAAATAACAATAGAGTATAAAACATAATAGCCTATATTCTACTACCTTGTTATCTTTTGTACCTGATTAATAGAAAAACAAGGTTAAGAGATGGCTTAGTTTGCTGGTTGGTTCATTCAGGTTGGTTTTATTTGCCTGATTTATCAGTGATGAGAATAGCATGATAATTTTGTTCATGATTCAGATACTCTCCTTTTCTTAAGTCACACATAAATCTGTCATGGGAAGATGTTTATGACAGTATACATTGCTCTGTTTCCCCCAAAATTTATGAGAATCACAAAAGAATAAATAATGCCAAATATTGGTTGTGGAAGTTTTTACACAACACACACACATGTTCACACATGGTTACCATCAATAAAAGAATAAATGAAACTAGCACTCTTGAATCTGAATCCAGGTCAGGAATTATACAAAATGAGCCTGGAGCATCTTGCCATGTCAGAAACTAAATGAATTCTCAAGAAGAAAACAAAGTGCCTAGGAGGACCTCCATGACAGAGGTGTGTCAAAGAGAAAACAAGCAAACTGTATGGCCAATGGCCAATAGGGGAGCAAAAGAATAAAGTATGCTTAGAGAATAATCTAAAGTATGAAATAAATAGTAAGGAGGCCAAAATGATATGATAGTATAGTTGAACAAAAGTAAATGGGCTCTGTTGCAGAAGACACCACCTCTATATCTCAGTGACTATGGAGAAGGTACGCGGTGCTTACCTAGAGCTTTCAACCCTACTGACTAGTGTTCATGGGACTAGAAAGTACTCTGCACACCCACAAGATAAGAATGCAAACACGAATCCTGCTACAATCCTTCCACGTACAATGATGACCTGCCTGTATGATATGCTGGAGCAATATTGGCACAAAATTTGTGGAAATAACCAACCACTATTTGAGAAAATTTAATACTGATCTACTCCATGAAATGGAACCCTTGTCTGACATTGCTCAGGTGGCCAAGAACTTGTGACTAGATAGGCCAGGGTCCTAGAGAAAACCTTATTTGGTTTGTTGTGATAAAGGAACAGAGCAATAGAATGACTCTTAATGATATTCTGTTCTACCCATAGATCAGTGTCTCACTCGGCCATCATGAGAGAAACTGCCCCCTGCAAATGATGAGAACAAATACAGAGACCCACAATGGAATAATGCACTAAGCTTGGAAGACCTTGGAACACTCGGCTCTAAATGGTTTGCCTTTATCAAACTCCTTTCGGGGTTCAGGGAGTTATACATGAGATGAGGCAAAAGATTGAAAAAGCAAGAGGAGATGGAGGACACCAAGAAAACAGTGTCTTCCAGACAAAAGAGCGAAGATGCACATACGAATTCCCACAGACTGTGGCAGCATGCACAGGACCTGAACAGGTCCAAGGCAGATGGTGTTCCAACACTCAGAGGGGAAGTGGATATGAGCCCTCATTTCTAACCCAGAAGCTATCTCCAAATGTTACCTACTCGCAAAGGAAAAATCAGTTCTCTCCAATGGACTCTCACTGTGTACATAAATCCCACTAAAGGGCAGGCCCATGCCCAGCAATAGATGTCAAACACAAAACAAAGTCAAGAGCATTTGGGCAATATTTTGTTTCTTAATGCTTTGTTTGGCTTTTTTAAACCTTAGTGGTTAGTATTATGCTTTCCAATTTCATGTTTTTACATTCATGTTTTTTCTTTGTTTATTGGTTTTATTTTTCTTCTTGTTTGTTTGCTTCTTTTTTGCCTGTTTGGTTTTAAAACAGAGAGAAAAAGAAAGTATGAGGTTGGAAGTTTGGGGAGGTGGGGAGGATTGGGGTAGATGAGGGAGGAGAAAACATTGTCAGTATACATCTTATGGGAAAAAATTTCTATAAAAATAAATGCAGAATAAAATATAAAAAGTAAATTTATTTTTCATAAAGAAATTATATATGTAGGTTGTTTGACCCGAGGAGTTTGTCTTATGTATAGAAACTTTCTTCCAAAGAGTAAGGCAAAGAAAGAAGTGGTTTCAAAATATAAAAACCTGATGAAACTTAGCACACCTAGGCTGGAGGGGTTACCTCATAGAGAGTGCCTACTATTGATATGATGGGAGGCCATCTCTGTGCCCTTCCTCCTAAAACATAGACTTCTATGGATAGCCATGAAAAAATAATAAACAAACTGCAATTGAGAATGCTATAAACACTTCAACCTGCTAAGTTTGGTAGAAGCAGAAAAATCCTTGAAACTGCAATAAGCAACAGGAGAGTAAGGAACCATTATGACTTGATGTGATGTGGTCTTGGATGAGGTCCTGAGACAAAAAAAATGGGCATTAGAAAAAGCATAAGCTAATGTGAAAAAAGCATAGAGTTTATTTAGTAACCAATGTATCAGTGATGGTTCATTCATTGTGACTAATATGTCACACTAATATATTAACCAGGCACAAAATGTACAGATTTCTATACAGTCAGGATTTTGTCTGTAAATGTGCTCTGTTGTCATATAAACTTTATTAGAATAAACCCAAATATAAAGGAATGAATCATTATATGGCTCAATACAGCTAAGAAATTCATTTTGAGCTAACGATGCCTTCTGAGAAAGATGTGGTGGAATAAAAAGTATTATGCTGCTTCTAGTTTGGGAACATATCAACTCCTGATACCTCAAGCTCAGTGTCAATATTGCAGCTATTATGTAGTCACATGTAGCTTACCGAGCCTTAATATTGCTCCATTAAAAGTGTGTTGTATGAACTATATTTGAAGACCAAAATACACATATTTTATTCACACATTGCTTATATGTCAAGATGCTTTGCATGTTATGCATTAGACTTAATATAACAATTTCTCAGTTTTTCATTTAATTTTATTCTTTTTATTTACTGTGTGGCTAATGACAGCCATGTACCAATTAAATTACTTATGTAGCTCACATTGCATTTTTGCTTCTAGTCCAGACCGAATTAAATGTATTTTGAGGGTTTGAAAGGGTTAATGGGTTTTCCCAAACTACACAGGTTATCTTCCAGAAATTACAGGCCTTAGTACAAGATGCTGGAGTTGTATTACATTAAGGTGATTTTTCTGAGATAATGGTTATCATTAGGAAAAGCCATCTGTATAGACAAACAGGCATTCTTGATTTTCCCCTTATTTCTTTACAGAACACAATTAAAAAATTAATGTTGAAGAGTTCCTCTTAAAGCATTATGAGAGGGAAAATTAACATACACATTGGAATACGTGTTGTAACATAGAGTTCCTCTAATGTGTGCATGTATGGCAGGGGAAATGCATTTTCCTTGAAGATGTTTCTTCAAATTCCATCTGAGTCCACCCTTCCCTTTCCTTCCCTTCCTTCCCCTTTCCTCTTTCCCTTCATTGCCAACACTTCCTTCGCCTACACCTTCTCCCTGTTCTCCTCCTCCTCATCTTTTTCTCTTTTCTGATGAAAGGGTCTCTATATATCTTCAACTGCACTGGAACTTGCTATTCAGACAAAACTGTCTTCAAATTTTTGACTATGCCCTTCCTCTGTCTCCTATATGCTATTACTGTGTATATACCATGAATATACACACCACTGCATATGGCTATGGGACCATACTTTTTAAAGAAATTAAAATTAAATGAAATTAGTGTTCATATTGCAACAGAGCAACTGGCAGAAAACAATGAAATGTTAATGGATTAGTTGTTTGAGCTACAAAGGCTGTCATCAGACAGAACACAAGAATGAATGAAGTCCTTCCTCCATGATTAGCAAACATCTTGAAATGAGATTTCACTTGAATTCTAACAAATAAAACTTGACTGAAGATCAGAAAAGTAAAACAGACACACTGGCCACCCTTATAGAGCAGGCTGCAATAACATACACCTTTAATCCCAGCAGACACGCTAACTTGCCATAGAAACCAGGTGGCAGTGATACATGCCTTTAATCCCCGAACTAGAGAGAAATAGAAGATGGAAGAAGACAGCTCTCAGACTCAGTCTTATTCTGAGGTTCCTGGAGCCAGGATTGCCATTTCAGACTGAGGTTGAAGTAATAGCCAGTGGCTGACTGTTTTGATTTTTGGTTCTTAAAGTTGAACCCCATTTCTGTCTCTGAGTTTTTATTAATTGGGCTTCAAAATCTTGTTGGAAAAGAAGCCAAGAGGAATGGGTTCCAGCTGGTTGCTGATGCAAATGGGGGCTTTTTTATTTTCAACAAAGATTTGTTGAAAGATTTTTAGGCTGTACTTTCTTAGGAATGAAAACAGGAAAGCCTATAGAATGCTTTAGGTTTATAGAGCAATAGACATTGACCTAAATTCTCATGCTTTCCTAAAGCTTATCAAGAAATATCCCTCAATTGCCAGTACTTTTTGTCAACATCTGCTCAAGGGTCTTTTAGAAGTCTTTTTTTTTTGTCCAAGAAATAATATGGGGAAAAGTTCAGTGTGGAGGTTGATCCTCTCTGATACATAGACTTGAACATGGAATATGTGAGCATGAGGCTGCATAAATCTATTAGATTATGATGTATATGTTGATTATGTATGCAACGATGAAATTACAGGAAGGAGGTTCATTCTAAAAGTGTAGGATACATTCAGAGTCAGCAGTTTATAGTTGGCCCATTGGGGACACCAGAAAGAGAAACAGAAAGCCAGCGTTGCCTGTAACCATGTAGTTAGTCACATGGAGGGGAGCACTGATAGTGTAGTTTGTGAGCCTTCTCTGTCTCTCTCAGAAATGCTGTTCTTAGCAGACACACCCACCAGCGTACAATACTGAATGATTATAGGATATCTATTGCCAGGTTGGGGAACTCGCAGATGGATTGGTCTTGATTGCGTCTCCTAGCAGAAGGCAGGCAGTTACTTCCATTCTTTTACTCTACGGTCTCGCACTGAGCCCACCCATTACCGTTCAGGCTTGTGGAGACTCTGCTACGGTTCTAACTGAATGGTGCTACTTTTCCTCGAAGGCTCTATTTAATCAGCTCGTACACCTGCACAAAAACCTCTTAAGCTTCAGAAGCTGCCACGTTAGGTTTACAATGAGGATCTCTACCTTCATATGCCTTCATACACACGAACAGCAGGAAATACACTGAGTGCATTTCAGCAGCAGCATCTGTCCTGGGAAAAAGTAACTTCAGTTTGTCCCCTTTATTATAGCTCTGGCATTCAAGTGCAGTGTTAAGGACTAGAAAGGCTCTTGCTGTGTTAGGCCAGCCCTGTCTAGCACAGCTGAAGAAACACACCAGAAATAATTAATTTAGCATTCAACAGCTGCAGAAGGAGAGGCTCCTGCCAAGTGCCACTGTTTGATTCTCTGCCTCTACCAGGCAGTACACATCAATTCAACCCGTGGGCACCCAGCCACATCAGACAGAAAGCAGGACTGGCAATGGCTGGGACAATACAGACACACAGTTCCTTTAGCAAGATACTACTAGGAACTATTCTGCACCATTAACACTATTTAAGAACTGAGCCACTGGCATCCAAGAGAATATAGGGAATGATTTATGTAAATAATTGTACAGGTGGTGATGAAAGATTTAAAATGAAATATCATGATAAGCAGAACCAGATTGAAAATAATTGCTTCTAAGTTGGCTCCTGAGTAAAACTCAATTTTTGGTATATAGAGTCTAGAATTCAATGTATTTTCTAATAAAAATTATAAATAACTCTGGTTAGGGTTGTTGATAAAACCCCTCAAACATTGTAGGCTATTACTCTTGCCCTTGGTCCCTTCCAGATGATCCCTAATGCTAATAACATCCTGAACCTCAGACTCAGAGGCAGAGGCCCCTGAGATAGAACTAACTGAATACCTTCCCCCTGAGGATTAATCTTCATGGTACCGGAAAGTGCCATGCTAACTTTGAAAGGAGGGAAGCAACCAACAGTCCTACCCAGCTGTCATTCTTTGAACCACACAATACATGGTGATCCTAAGGATGCAGCAGTGGTACACATACCTTGGGGGTAACCATCAGTTTCCTAATTGAACTTAAGTCACACACAACAACTGAATGCTAGAGAACTACCCAGGGTTAGGGATGTCATGGATCTTGGAGAAGAACTTACAAATACCACTTTACTAAACCAGTGTAATTCCTAACTACTTTCTAAATATTTGTCTTAATCTCACAAAAAAGTGTAGTCCTCACCTTTTTATCAAAGAAGCTTCTCTTTGCAGCAGATAAAGATCATTACATAAAATGAAAGCCAATAAAACAGCAGAGTTGTGGTGTTCAATACCAATGAGTACATCTATACAAAAAAAATCTCACTAACTTAAGACTCAGGAACCTCTGTGGTAAAGGGAAAGGAAATATTCTAAGAGTCAGAGGAATGGGGTCTTTGGTGCGAGACCATGTTTCATAGTAATATCCAAAGCTTCATTCATAAAATTTCACCAGTGATGTGGGATTCCCTTTTGTATGCTGTGAATATCATTGGTTAATAAAGAAACTGTCTTGAGCCTATAGCAGAGCAGGGCATAACAGAGCTAGGTGGGGAAAACTAAAATGAATGCTGGGAAAAAGCGGGCAATGTCAGGGAGAAGACATGGAGCCGCCACAAGAGACAGATGCAAAGGAACTTTGCTGGTAGGCCATGACTTCGTGGTGATGCACAGATTAATGAAGATGGGTTAAATTAAGATGTAAGAGTTAGCCAATAAGAAGCTAGAGCTAATGGGTCAAGCAGTGATTTAATTAATACAGTTTCTGTATGATTATTTTGGGGCTGAGCAGCTGGGAACCAGCAAGCGGTCTCCTTACAATGAATTGGCACACCAATGTGGTCAACTAAATCCACATGAAGCCTAAAAAGCTTAAAAAGGAATCCTAGACACAAAAGAAGAGAGTTAAGTGTGGTTTGGTAGTGGCATTTTCTTGGGTGGACTCTGTTCGCTAGAAGCAAGCAGAGGCATGGCTCCTTTTACAGAGGGTTTCCTGATTCAGTGGTACCAGGAAAAAAGCTGCAGTTTTAAAATTCTCTCATAATTAGACACTTTTTTAAGACAGGAAATTCTCAAACTGTTGTTTAATGGATGTTTACTTAAGTGGGTTACTAAATAAAATGGTTTTGAAAATACTTAGAGGGAGGGAATAGGACAGCTTTGATCAAAACACATTATATTCATATATAAAGTACTCAAACAATAAAGAAAAAAATGTTTGAGAGCTTAATAAATCTACATACGTAGTCTTTATAGAAAATATAAAATCACCCTGTGTTTAACTGTTTTAAACGTCCTATAAAATGATTTAGCCTGTGAACAGGGACCACTCGGCCTCGAAAGTCTTCACAGCCAGTACGAGTGGTGACCAATGTTAATCACTTTTGTTTTTGAGACAGGGTTTTTCTGTAGTTTGGGGGCCTGTCCTGGAACTAGCTCTTGTAGATCACATTTTATTTTTATTATTTTATTCTATTGGTTTTTGAAATCACATTTTAAGGATAATTCCTTTGTTCGTTGTGAAAAAGTGGTTGCTAGCAGACACCCACATATTCCCATACAGATTATTTGTTTTCTGGAAGCCAGACTAATTCAAATAAGACAATATTACCTTTGAACAGTGTTCATTTTTCTGTTGCTTAGGAAACAGTTTAAAGGGTTTTGTTGTGTAAGTGCAATTTCCCATCCTTCTCCCCTAGTCTTCAAAAGATTTTCTTTCATCTTCATCTTCTTTTTCTCCAGCTATAAAATGTGCTATTATGGGCTTAGCTGTCAGCCACAAAAGAAAGGAAGGATAGTTAGTCCTTCTAGTTCTACATGTACAGATGCTGATGGCGCTTTTGATCTCAGGAGCAGTCCCTTCTATTCTACGTAATAAAACCTGATACTTTAGTTATCAGTCATTAAGGGGAAGCAGGAGTGGGAAAAGACAAGCATTGACATATATTGGTGTCAAACGTAATTACACTATTTGTTTTTTGCAAGTCATTATAGTTTCCCTCTATCATTTCTTATCCCCCCGCCCAGAATATTTTCAAAGGAAAATAAAGACTAAAGAGTAATGAAATACTGAAATAAAAAGTATTCTTTCAGAAACTACAAGAATCAGCCCTAGGCAATTAGCATAAGAAATTGCCCTGATGCCATCTCCCTAAGTAAACCAAGTTCCCTAAACATCATGCCACTTTATTAAGCTTTTTCTCCCTCATGTAAACTGAAGTATATTTCTTTGCCAAGTGTCCACCTCCACATAATCTCTATAGACTAGAGAAATGACCTGTGTGGTTAATAAGATGCACACACACACTTACAGGCACACACACGTGAATGCGTAGTAAAAAATATAAAATACTCAGAATAACCAGTGTTACTGGATCTCATGGGCTCTCCAACAGAGCCACTTAGACTTTCAGAGTACACTGGAAGTTATGAGACGGGCTGGTCTTCTGATTCTAACTGATGACTCATTCTCATGATGCAAAAACTGGAATTATAGCTTAGGGGTTTTGAATCCGAAGAAACCCTGAATACCCACATCTAGTCTGGAGGGGTTTCAATGGAGTTCTTGGCCTGTGGATGTGTGATTGTGGAATCACTCAGTTACATTGTGTGTCTAGGAAAAACATAATGTTCTATAGGATACTCTAAGAGATTTATGACTCAAGAAAATGTAAAGTTCTTAAATGAATATAGTATACTTCTTTGTAAGTATTTTTAAAATAATAATAATATATAATCTATTGTCATGTAACAATATGTCTACTTTTCTCTAAGGAAACAGGCTAATGCACCAGCTGATGCTTCTTATGTACAGTCAGCATGTGCTGTGTGACAGTTTCCGCAGTTGGTCAGTTCAGTGCATGTAATGAATAGAATTAGAAACTTGGGAATACAGAGCAGAATTTGGTCTAACTTGGCCCTGATTCTCCAGGTCAATCACTTTATTATCATGAAAGAAAAAAGTAAAAATCTTTATTGTTGCTTTTCATTTTTATCTTGCTATTAATTGAAGGGGGGAAGTTGTATAAAATCCCATGTGTTCTTGAAGTACTAATGTCATTTCTGGCCCACAACATTTCAAACATCAAAGTATATCATAATTATACAAATAAGAAGGCAACTTAACTCCTGTGTACATTGTATTATTTGAAATCATAAAGTAAGCCCCATAAACCCTGACTAACCAACCAGTGAGTCAAAACATACCTGTGTGTGACTTACCAACGTTCTCCCCAGAACAACTAAGTGGTAAATACTGATCAATTAAATAATGCGATCCAAAAATACCCCTGAAAATCTTTATTCTTTATAAATCAACGTTAATTCTTAATAAATTTCTCTTGCATGTGTAAAATATATTAGAGATTTATGGCTCTTTAGGCTTTTTCTGATACGTTATTAAGGTGTGCAGGGTAATAATTCCCAACATTTGTGGACTGTAGTTGCAAGCATGCATTTCATTGTGTGGTGAGCTGGTAATCTGGAAAGCCCACGGTGACATACGCACCATATGGAGAACATTGTTCGAGATCCACATTGTACCTTTCAAGTGTCATGCACGTCTCAACCTGGTTTTGTTTTCCTAATACAGACATGTCAGACCACTGGCACTTGGTGGCTTTTGCTTCAGTTGATGTCCTGCTGTACCAAGCCTGGTTTTGTTTTCTTTCCTGCTGTTAACTTTCTCCTGTCTCTGCCACCGCCCTAACCCCGCGTGTTCTTTACACCCTTCCTGCTCAGCACTCCCAAACAGAAACGAGAGAGTAGAGGCCGGCACTGCTGTGGAAAATGTAAACTAGCCTGGAAATTATGAAGAAAACAACACTCTACTGCTTTTATAAGTAATTACAAATAGCTATGAGGTGAGCATCTCTCATCCAAAAGGCTCATAGTCAGAAACCTTCCAGGATTCTGGTATTTTCATTCTGGGGTAGATGCATACCCAAGTTCCTGAGTCTACAGATGGAATGCACTTTTGTCTTGTACATACCTTCTACACATAGCTGGCAGTTAATTTCATGAAATGGTTTTATGGGCTTGCTTCTGACAGCGATCCATCACATGAGGTCAGGTGAACATTTTTCCACTTAGAACTTCAAAATGACACTTTAAAAAAGTTTCAGTCTTTGGAGGGTTTAAAATAATGAATGTTCAGATTAGTGATGTATCATGAGAGTAACAAGAAACCCTGAAGTTTCATATTGTTTGAAAATAAAAGGAGAATTAAACATTTCAAATTTATGAAAAATATTCAAAAATAATGAAACTGGATGCTGAACTGCTGACTGCAAGGGATGAGCACCCCTCCATTTTTGCAGCTCCTTTTTTTCTTCTTGTGGAAAACACCACAGGATTGCTAACATTAAAACTAGAGAAGGAAAGAAAGGAGTTGTAAGTGCCTCTTTATATAACTGTGTCTCCCTGATTTAAGCACTAATGTAATTCAGGTGTGGTTGTCTTTTATTTTAGCAGCCTTCATGCATCTGGCCTTGGGACTTGAATAGGGCATGCAACATTCTGACCTTAGTCTCATGATATGTTGCTCCCAATCTGGAGCTAGTACTTTCTACCACCATGATGACTGAGCTAAGTTGCTATACATTGGTTTATTTAGCTGTGGAATTATGATGATAATGTTATCTACTTCATAAACTACTGTGCTATTTTAATAGCAACATAAACAAAAATATGTTTGCAAAACTGTGGTGGTTTGAATGTAATTGCCCCCATAAGTTCATAAGGAGTAGCACTATTAGGAGCTGAGACCTTGTTGGAGGACGTGTGTCACTGCAGAGGTGGGCTTTCAGGTCTTTTATATACTCCAGCCGTGTCCAGTGTTAGATCACTTCCTAGTGCCTATGGATTAAGATGTAGCACCCGGTCAGCCTGCATACCACCATGTTCACCATAATGATAATGGACTAAACCTATGAAAATCTAAACACCCCAATTAAATGTTTTTCCTGTATAAGAGTTGCCATGGTCGTGGTGTCTCTTCACAGCAATAGAAACATTAGCTAAGACAGAAGTTGGTACCAGGAACTTGGGTATTGCTGTGATAGACCAGGTACAGGGTGTAGTATTGCCCGTCATCATTGTCTGATATAGGCACGTCTTTCCTCCTTGTGCGCATGTGCTGGGGAGCCTTTAAAAGCCAAATGCTCCATTCCCACACTCTCTCTTCTCCCCCCTTCTGTCCACACTGTTTTTCCCGAGCTCATACACATAATCTTAATAAACTCGTACACGCGGGTTCGTTCGTGTCTCATGTTCTCTCCTCATTTCTGCCGGACATTTTTATTAATGAATGGAATACATGGAGTGCTCACTTCAGGGCTAGCTCAGGGCAAGATCCCACTCAGCTAAATTTCCAACTTGTGAGAAGAAACTAAAGAAAAGCTTAAGTCAGTGTGGTGGTGTACACCTTTAATCCCAGAACTGGGAAGGCAGAGGCTGGCAGATCTCTGAGTTTGAGGCCAATCTGGACTAAAAATCAAGTTTCAGGACAACCAAGCAGTGAAGGAAACCATGGAAACAGAAAGTTGGTGAAGATGTAATGTCAGGAGAGGGCCATGTTCCTGCCCCTGCAAGCAGCAGGACTTGGCAGCTTTGGCCATGTGTTGTTCTGTCTTTAGAGTCAAGGATAGAAGAAATACATTATGTAACCTTCCTCCAAGACTTAATGGTAGCCGCTGAAGCCAGGAATATGTCAGGGGAGTGATTCTCCATGGTGGCCTTGACAGGCTACTGCATGAAGTTGTAAAGGTGAAGTTCGGATTGTCTTGGAGACCCCAAAATGACGGAGATGAGGCCAGAGCCATGGGATATCTGCCAAGGAAAGCTGATAACAGGGCATGGAAGCAGTCTCAGAGAGGGTTGAGCTGCGGTCAGTTGGTCTGCTGTTGTGTTGCAGTCAACAAAGCTGAAAGGAGTTGGAGAGCTGGAGAACATTTTGACATCAAACGTGGAGATGAAGAGTTTTGAGTTTGCCCAGCTGGTTTTCAGTCTTGTTTTAGTCCAGTATTTCCTTCCCTATGTTTTGTAATGGTAATGCATATCCTGTGAGAGTATAAGTTGGAAGTTTGTGATCTGTTTTTTGATTTTGGTTTTATAGGGGATTACATTTAGGAGATTACATGAATTTCAGAATAAACTTTGAACTTTGGACTTTTAAACATTACTGAGACTGTTATAGACTATGGGGACGTTCAAAGTTGTACTAAATGCATTTTGCATTATGATATTGTTATAAGCTTATGGGGGCTAGGGAGTAGAATGTGGTAGTTTGAATGTAATTGTCCTCAAAGCTTCATAAAGAGTAGCGCTATTAGGAGGTGTGGCTTTGTTGGAATAGTTGTGGCCTTGTTGGAGGAAACGTGTCTCAGTGGAGGTGAGCTTTGTGGTTTCATATGTACTCCAGCCACTCCCAGTGTTCAGACCACTTCCTGTTGCTTGTGGGTCAAGATGGTGTCTCTTCATAGCAATGGAAACCCTAACTAAGACAAACACCCTGAGTACATCACAAATATCCAATTATTACTATATTATTGCTAAATGTACTATTGAATAAAAAGAAATCACAAAATTCCCCTCAAATTTTTCTTTTTTTTCTTTCCTGTTTCTTTTGTTTATTTGTTTTGTTTTTGTATTGAAGACAGGGTTTCTCTGTGTAGCCCTGGCTGCCATCAGAGTACTGGGATTAAAGGTATGGACCATTACTGCCCAGCTGAACTTTTCTTCTTAACATCTTTCTATGTTATCAGTTCTTATAATCCATCCAGTACCACAATGGAATTTCCAAAGTTTCTGATTCAAAAGACTTAGCATGTCAGGTTTTAGTGGTGTACACCTTTAATTTCATCACTCTGAAGTCAGAGGCAGGCAGACCTATGTGATTTCAAGGAAGGCCAGCCTGGTCTTCAGAGTGAGTTCCAGGACAGGTTACAAAATTACACAGGAAAATCCTGTTTCTAATAGCCAAAAGTATAAAAAAAAAGAAGAAAGAAAGAAAAAGAGGGAGGGTGAGTGGGAGGGAGGGAGGAAGGAAGGAAGAAAGAAAGAAAAAGAAAAAGACTTGGCACTTGAAATATGTTTCCTGGTTGTAAAGATTTTGTGGGTTGGTATTGACAATTTGATCCTAGTACTCTCTTGCAAGGGTTGGCAAAATCTCCATCAGATAGTAAATATTTCATATACAGCTGCAGACAATATGTTGATGAATGAGAAAACAGGTATTCTCTTTGCCAGATTATTTATGCACACTGAAATTTCATATTTTCAAGTCATGGAAATTTTTGATGTTTTAAGCTTTTAAATGTATGAAAACTGAGCTGGGAGGTGGTGGCTCACACCTTTAATACCAGCACTCAGGTGGTAGAGGAGACAGATCTCTATGAGCTCGAGGCCAGCCTGATTTACAAAGTGAGTTCCAGAATAGCCAGGGCTACACAGAGAAACCCTGCCTCAAAACAAACAAACAAACAAACAAACAAACAAAACATAGACTGTTCATGGCTCATAGTTCTACATAAGTAAGTGTTAGGCCATATTTGACCCACAGACTGTTCTGCTCTGTGTACTTGCTCAGTTGGGACTGTGTGCACCTAGCTTTCCTTTTGGCCAAACCAGAAGCTATATTTTTCTCACTTACAATAGGATACCTACCCGTAGGTTGACTGAATCACTGCTGTAGCATCTACTGAATATAACTATGCCTAGGATACACTATTTCTGATATGCTAGTTCAATACCTACAGCTTCAGCATCTTTTAGGACATCTGATTTTCTATTGTGTTTTCTTTTACTTTTTTGGTTTATTAATTTTTTATTCATTTTACATTCCAACCACAGTTCTCCCTCTCACCCCTCCTCCAGCCCCTCTCTTGCTTCTCCTGGCCCACTCCCATCTACTCCTCCCAAAGAGTAAGGCCTCCCATTGGGAGTCAATAAAGCCTGGGACATTAAGTTGAGGCAGGAATAAGCCCCTCCCTACAGCATCAAGGCTGAGTATGACATCCCACCATAGGGAATAGGCTCCAAAATGCTAGCTCATGGTTCTTTGTCAAAAAACCAGGAGCCTTTCCCTGTAATCATATTGATAACTACCTTGTCATCACAGAATCTTCATCCAGCAACTGATGGAAGCAGATGCAGAGATCCAGAGCAAAGCACTGGGCTGAGTTCCCAAAGTCCACTCAAAGAGAGGAAGGGGTGACAATATGTGTAAGGGGTCAAGACCATGATGGGGACACCCACTGAAACAGCTGACCTGAGCTAATGGGAGCTCACTGACTTTGAACTGACAGTGGGGGAACCAGAATAGGACTAAACTAGGCCCTCTGAATGTGGGGGACAGTTGTATGGCTAGGGTAGATGTTGGGGTCACTGACAGTGGGACCAGGATTTATCCCTACTGCTTGTTGTCATTTTGCAGCCCACTCTCTTGGGAGGGATATCTTTCTCAGCCTAAATATAGTGGGGAGGGCCTTGGTCCTGCCTTAAAGTGATGTGCTAGACTTTGTTGACTTCCCATGGGAAGTCTTACCCTCTCTGAGGATTGGATAGGGTTGGGTAGGGGGAAGGTGGAGGGAGTAGGACAAAGGGAGGGAGTGGGAAATGAGGTTGGTATGTAATATAAGAAAAGATTGTATTTTTTTAATAGAAAAAGCCTGAGATAAGGTTTTTAAAGATTTATTTATTTATTATTTATTAATTGATTTATTATGTAGATAGCATTCCTTCCATGTATGCCTGCACACCAGAAGAGGGCACCAGATCTCATTATAGATGGCTCTGAGCCACCATGTGGTTGTTGAGAATTGAACTCAGGACCTCTGGAAGAGCAGTCAGTGCTCTTAACTGTTTTTTTTTAAATGAATTAATAATTTTTTTAAAAAGCTAGCTCATGCACCAGGGTTAGATCCTGATCCCGCTATGAGGGACCCCTCAGATAGACCAAGTTATACAACTGTCTCTCATATGCAGAAGGCCAAGTTCGATCCCATGCAGGATCCAAAATTGTCAGTCTAAAGTTCATGAGTTCCCACGAGCTTTATTAGAAAAGAATATGGAGACATAATAACAGACACTGAGGAACTCCAGAGAACCACCGGATCATAATTAAAAAATCTATACTCAACAAAATTGGAAAATTTAAAAGAAATGGACAATTTTCTGGATAGGTACCACATACCAAAATTAAATCGAGATCAGATTTAATAGACATTCAAATTTAAATAGACATATAACCCATAAGGAAATAGAAACAGTCATTAAAAGTCTCTGAACCGCAAGCCTAGGACCAGATGGTTTCAGCCCAGAATTCTACCAGAATTTCAGGGAAGAGCTAATACTAATACTTCTCTGTTGACAAAGGTTTCTGTCCCACTAGGTTCCATAGCAGTCCAGTCCCAAAGAAACACACAGAGGCCTAAATTAATTATAAACTGGTTGGCCTATTAGCTCAGGCTTTTTGTTAACTAGTGCTTACATCTTAAACTAACCTAGAATTCTTATCTTTGTTAGCCACATGGCTTGGTACCTTTTGTAAGTCATTCTGTCTTGCTTATCTGTGTCTGGGTGACAACTGCACACTGAACCTTTCCTTTTCCCAGAATTCTTCTATTCTGGCCACACTGCCTATTCTTCCTTTTTGGCTGCTGGCCAATCAGCATTTTATGAAACAAATACAAATGATAAATCTTTACAGGGTGCAAGACCATTGTTCCACAGTACTGTTCAGATTGGCCCACACAATAGAAACAGAAGGAACACTGCCAAACTCCTTTTATGAGGCTATAGTTACCCTGATACCTAAACCACACAAAGAGTCAACAAAGAAAAAGAATTTCAGACCAATCTCCTTCATGAACATTAATTTGCTATTATAATGCAGATGGTTAACTTTTTTTTTTAAAGAAAGCATTGATGCACTTTCTTTTTTCTGGAAAATGTATGGTCATATTACTTTGGTGACCTCAATTTTTTGCACTGATTTGTAAGCCTCGTGATTTGGCAAAGTCAGGCCAACCTGAGTATTTGATTTTCTATAGTGTAGCCATTGGTTTAAAAATGAACACTTGACCAGATTTATTGAAATGTAAATGGGGTTCTTGCTGGAGATTTATAAAAATGGTGTTTACTTCTTTTTGGATAATTTAGGGCAAAACCCTTTCCCTTGCTCTGGACTGTATAATCAAGGGGTAAAACCTGGTATTGCTGCAGTCATTAATGTCATTATGAAAAAGTGGTATTCCTTATATTTTTGATATCTTTACCTTCTTCAGTGTGAAGTTTTCCTTCTAGGACCTTCTATAAGGCTAGAGTTGTAGATTTATGTTGCTTAAATCTGGTTTTATCATAAAATGTCTTTTTTTTCTCTCTCCATGTATTGTGATTGACAGTTTCTCTGGGTATAGTAGCATGGGCTGGCATCTAATAGTCTCTTAGAGTTTGTAGAATATCTGTCCAAGTTCTTCTGACTTTTAGTCTCCATTGAGAAAATAGATATTATTTAATAAGTCTGTCTTTTTATGTTACTTGGTGTTTCCCAGTTTTGGCTGTGCATATTCAGTGTTAGGATTATGATGTGCTGAGTGCAATTTCTTTTTTGCTCTAGTCTATTTGGTGTTCTGTAAGTTTCTTGTACCTTTATAGGCATCTCCTTCTTCAGGTTAGGGAAATTTTTGTTGAAAATACTTTCTGGTCCTTTGAGCTGGGTTTCTTCTTGTTTTTCTATTCCTGTTAGTCTTAGGTTTGACCTTTTCTTAGTGTTCAAGATTTACTGGAAGTATTGTGCCTAGATTTTTTCTTTCAGATTTAACTTTTTTTTTTGATTGGGGTATTCATTTCTTCTATCATGTCTTCAATGCCTAGGATTCTTTCTTTCATCTCTTGTGTTCTATTGGTAAGGCTTGCATCTGAGTTCCTGAATTTTTCATTTCCAGATTTCCCTCAGTTTGGTTTTTTAATTGATTCTGTTTCAACTTTCTGGTCTTGAACTGTTTTAGTCATTTCCTTCCACTGTTTGTATTTTCATAGTTTTTCTTAAGGGATTTATTTATTTCCTTTTTTAGGACCTCTATCATAGTAATGAAGGCCATTTTAAGGTCCTTGCCTTGTGCTGTATATATGTTGCATTTCTTAGGACCTACTGTAGTAGGGTTGCTAGGTAATAATGGAAACATATTATCCTGGCCATTATTGATTGTGCTTTCACTCTGTTATCTAGGCATCTGGGTTTGGAATGATTGCTATTCTAAATATAGATATCTGGTCTTGGCTTTTGGGTGGGTGTCTTGTTCCTTGGTTTCTTTTGACCTCTTTGGTTCTTGAGAGTGTGTGGCAACTTTGTGTTGCATGGTAGGAAATTCTTCTGGAGTCTTCTTCCTAGGTGTGGCCAAGAGGTTTCTGATTAGAATGTGTTTCTAGGTATTGGGAGCTGGCACAAATGGGGATGGGTTGTGGAAGTTGCAGGGGGTCCACAAGAAGGATCAAATTGAGGTTTTCTATTAGGGTCTGCTTATTCCCCTGAGAATGGAGTTAGTTAGGAGAGATCACCACAGGTAGCCTGCTATAGAACTTGGGATGATAATAGGGCATTGGATTTGGAAGAGAGGAAGCAGTGTGAATATTCAAAGTTGACCTACCTGCTTAGCTGGCTTACTTGCTTCTGGGGCAGATTTTACTGGTAGATTCCCAGGGAATGCTTGCTGGAGTTGGGCACTGGGGCAATGGACTAAGTAATCAAGAAGTTTAGAGTAGATCTCTGTATGAGTTGAAGATGGAGACAAAGAGGAGGGGGAAGCTGCAGTAGGTGGCCTGCTACAGAACTAGAGATAAGTCTGAGGGGTTGAATTTGGAGGAGAGAAGAGAGATGTAGAGATATACAGTTAGCTCATAGCAGTAAGTTTCTAATTCTAAATAATGGATAAACCTAATACTAGTAACTTTACAGCACATCTAAAAGCGCTAGAACAAAATGAGGAAATCACTCTAAAAGAGTAGATGGAAGGAAATACTCAAACTAAAGATAAACATCAATGAAATAGAAACAACAACAACAAAAAGAATTAATGAAGTAAAGAGCTGATTCTTTGAGAAAATCAATAAAATCAGCAAATCCTTAGCCAAATTAGCTAAATGGATGAAAAAGAAGATCCAAATTAACAAAATTAGAGACGAAAAGGGGATATAACAGCAGACACTGAGGAAATCTAGAGTCTCGTAAGGATATACTTTTTAAAAAACTCAAACTATATTAAATTGGAAAATCTAAAAGAAATAGATAATTTTCTTGCTATATACCACCTACTAAAGTTAATAAATATCAGATAAACAATTTAAGCAGATCTATAATCCATAGTAAAATAGAGCAGTAATTAAATGTCTAACAATCAAAAAACAAAAACCCAGGGCCAGACGGTTTTACCACAGAATTCTGCAAGTCTTTCCAAGAAGAGTTAATGACAATACTACCCAAATTATTACCCAAAATAGAAACAGTAAAAGCATTGCCCAATTTGTTAAGAGGTCATAGTTATCCTGATACAAAAAAAGCACATACACTCAACAAAGAAAAAGAATTACAGATCAATCTGCCTAATGAACATTGGTATGAAAATTCTCAATAAAATGCTTGCAAACTGAATCCAATAACACATAACACATCGAAAAGATCATCCACAGTGAACAAGTAGACTTTAACCCAGAGTAAAGGGATGGTTTGACCTGTGCAAATTGACAAATGTAACCCACCATATAAGCAAACTGACAGACAAAAACCAGATGATCATCTCATTAGATACAGAAAAGGCTTCTGACAAAATCCAATACCCTTTTATGATTTAAGTTCTAGAGTGTTTGGAATACAAGGGACATAGCTCAACATGATAAAGGCAACACCATGATAAGCAAGCCCATAGCCAGCATCAACTTAAATAGAGTAAAGTCAAAGCAATTCTACTAAAATTAGAAACAAGGCAAGGTTGCTCTCTTTCTCCATACCTATTCAATATAGTTCTTGAAGTCTTAGCTAGAGCAATGAGAGGAGTAGAGGAGATCAAGTGGATGTAAACTGAAAGGGAGAAGTCAAAGTAGCTTTATTTGCGGATAATATTATAGTATGCATAAGTGAGTCTAAATATTCCCCCCCAAAGCCCAACAGTTGATAAACACTTTTAGAAAAGCAGAAAGATAAAAAAAATTAACTCAGAAAAATCAGAAGCCTTCCTATATTAAAAAGAGAAAGGAATCAGAGCAGCAACTCCTTCGATAAGAGCCTCAAAAATTTTAAAATATCTTGGGGCAACTTTAAATAAGCAAGTGAAAGACCTCTATGATAAAATCCTCAAGACTTTAAAGAAAGAAATTGAAGGAGATATAAGAATATGGAAAGATCTCTCATGCTCATGGATTGGGAGGATTAAAATAGTAAAATTGGCCATTTTACCAAAAGCAACCTTCAGATTCAATGCATCCCCATCAAAATTCCAACACTATTCTTCACATATCTCGAAAGGGTGATTTTCAGCTTCATATAGAAACACAAAAATCCCAGGATATCTAAAACAATCATGAAAGTTTCCATTGCACTAGGTTTCCAGCTTGTCCATGGGATGTGCCCCCCACATCCAATTTTCTCTCCCTATACTCTCTCCTTCCATCCTCACCTCACCTGATCAATCCTGTTACTATCACCCCCACTACACCGGTCCACTTGTCATGTCTATTCTTTTCCCTCTTCCCCACCTTGTTAGTGAGGTCCTCTGGGTCTATGGATTGTAGCATGCAACAAACCAAATAATCCAATTTAAAAATGGGTGTACAGATTTAAACAGAAAATTCTCAACAGAGGACATACAAATGGCTAAGAAGCACTTAAAGAAATGTTCAAGATGCTTAGCTATCAGGAAATGCAAATCACAAACCGGATATTCCATTCTACTTGTCAGAATAAAGATAAAGAAAATATTACTCAACTGTTAAAAATATATCATGAAATTTGAGGCAAATGGATCGAACTAGAAAAAAATATCATCTTGAGTTAGGTAACCCAGACCTAAAGAAAAACATGGTGTCTACTCACTTATAGGTGCTATTAGTTGTAAAGGATAGCCATGCCCTTTTTTCTCTAGTGAGAAGAGAAAGGAGTTGGATTTGCATAGGAGGTAGCGAAGAACTGAGAGGAGTAGAATGAGGGCAAGCCATAATCATATATTAGATGAAAAAATGTTTTCAATAAAATAAAAGCAAAATCAAACAAATAAAAACATTCAATTGTAGTGGCATTTCAAATTTATTTTAATAAATACAGACTGCCTGAAGATCTGAGAATAATACAGTCCCACTGGTCAGCCTTAGAGACCAGGCTATGGTAGCACACACATTCAATCCCAGTAGCCACAATAACATGCACCTTTAACCTCAATGGTGTACGCCTTTAATTCCAGCCCTAGAGAGGAATATAAAATGGGGTGAGGGAGAGATAGCTTTCAGACACACACAGTCTCATTTGGAGATTCCTAGAGGAAGGATCATCATTTCAGGCTGAAGTTATAGTAAGAGCCAGTAGCTGGCTGTTTTGCTTTTCAGATCTTCAGGTTAAACCCCAATTTCTGACCCTGAGTTTGTATTAATCATGCTTCATTTAGTACCCATTGTTAATTGTGCTCCATTCAATCTCTGGTTATTCTGAATTCAGGTATTCTGTTACAGCAGCACAAAATAGAATAAGACTGGAGTACTATATAGAATTCAAAGTTTTCTACTCAATGCAAAGTCCAACACTTTGTAATCTTCTCTCTTCTGTGACCTGAAGGTATTTTTTTAGCTTTGAAGATGATTATTTGGAAAATAATCAAACATGGATAGCTGGAGACTGGAATTAGAACCAAGAACACAGTTTAAAGCTGAACACACATGGTTTCAGCCTGAGCTCCGCACTCAGTTTCTGGCAATGGACAAGTCTTGCAACTTCCTAAGCTTATTAATGATGTAGGAGGGTCATCTGTCTATGTGTTACTTTCATTGGTTAATAAAGAAACTGCCTTGGCCCCTTTTAATAGGCCAGCCNTTGTTATTTCGGGGTATAAGCTAGCCGTGCAGGAGCTGGGCTGGACAAAAAGCAGGGCCCGCTCCCCTCATTACTACATATTTAGTATCACTTTACTCTCCTGTAAACGGAAGAATAATGGAATCAATCTGATTTGCTGAGTTCTAGGACCACGAACACTCAAATGTTAGCTGTAATTATATATTTTTCTAAAATACTTTGAGTTAAGCAACCAACAAAACATGTCTTTTCCCACCTCATCTTTTCTCTTGTGAGACCCACTAATTAGGTTTTACACTGAGGAATCATGGATAAAAGGAAGATACTTCAACCGTTTTTTTTTGTGATCTTAATTAACACTAATTTAATGACACTCTTGTTGTGGCAGAACAAATTGGTTTTTGCCAGTTTTTTTTTTATCATCACAAGACTATTTGGGAAGGAGAGGGATTCTCAGGGCAAGCTGGCAGGAATTATAAGCATCTTTTAATTTTTTTTCTTCACATGTTGTTTCTCATTATAGGAAGATGACCTCTGACTTATCTAGAAACATCTGGATATGTTGAGGGATCTCCTACTGTCTTCCTAAAAACTTGTATACCAAAGTGACAAATAAAATATTATTATAGCTCTTTAAATAGAGTTAGATATAACCATAGATATATATTGAGGAGTTTTCTAGTATTTAAAAGCTTTATTAAGCTGTGGCTTGACTTGAGCTAATGTTCATGTTCTAGTAAGAAAACAGGAAACTCAGCATAGGCTCTTGCTTAGGAGGGTGTTAGTGGAGGATGTGTGAGCCCTTTCTTTGATTCCCTGGTTAATATAAAAGAATTCTGCACAATGTAAATGTTCCTACAGAGGTTACACATCTTCAATCCATGTTCTCCCAAAGGAAGCATATCTGACATTTACAATTTCAGACAAGAATAGATTTCAATTAATTCAAAGAAAATCAAAGAGAATTAAAGGAAAGAAACGAGTTAGAAATATGTAGAAATGTTTTTGAGGGTTTTCATGATTCTCTTACTAGAGTTCTTCATCGATACATCTTAATTTGACTTATCCTAACCCTCATTGTATCTCCATATAGGATTTTAAATGCTTGAACGGGACAATATTATTACTTTTGTTGTCCAACAGTCACCCATTATTTAAACTCAGACGCATGTGAGGTTGTTTTCCTAGAGAAACAATATTAGTATGGGTTAGTACTCTAAGAGTCTAAGAGAGAAAATGTATGTCACTCAAACTGAAGTCCCTCCAACACACATGATGTCCATGAAAGCACCAGGGATGAGCACTTCTGGAGAAGTAGACTTCTATTTCTTTTATTGTTGAATTTAATTAAACCAAAATGTTTTTATTTGTCAAAGCAGAATTCATTTGCCAAAATGCAGAATTACATCTGCATTATGATGGGCAGTTCAAACCAGATGTTTCCTTACCTCTAAGATGGGTTCTTCATGCTTAGACTTGACAGCAAGGTAGAAGCTGTTTAAGACGCTCCTTAGGGACTGCATAAAATTAATAATAAAAGCTTTGTATCTTTCAACAGTCATTTTGGAGACTATTATCTGGAGAAATCAGCAGAACATATGGTCACCAATAGCAAGAACAACTGCAACTCATTTATGAAGTTCAGATCTCTGATGAGTCCCCTTTATAGACTGGTAATATAGAAAATGGTCCATCTTTAAACCTAGTAAGCATTTTTTAAAGAATAATACAGAATTTCACTCCTGCAACAAGGTAGGTGGGTCTTGCAGAGTGGTGTAGTGTATCCAAACTTGGTTCCCATAGGAACATCAATCCCTCATCTCCTGGTGCTGAAAAATTAGTATCTCTTGGGACTGCTATGAACTAGTAACTCATCTATTTTTTTGCAGCTGAATAAAGTATCTACTGGCATTTAGTAAGTAGCTCTCATAGTTAACCTATAAGAAGAAAAAGCAACAGGGTAATGTTCTTGAAAGGACTAAGTATTGGCTTTGGACCCCTAAGACCAAGTTCTTAGACCAAGTTGTCACTACAAAGGACATTCATTTGTCTCAGAGGAACAGAGGGCAGGGATAAGGGACAGAGATGGAAGATAGAGGAGAGGGGGAAGAAAACCATAGAAAGGGGTGGGGGTATTTTCAATGGAGGGACAAAGGACTGTCTCTGGGTAGATGGGAGACGATGGGCACATAGAAACACCCCCATTAGGATTAGGTATTTAATTTTAATTGGGCATGTTAATTAGGTGAGCTAAAGTTCGCTTCTGATTGCTGGACTTCAATAGCTGGATCTTGGTAATCAGCCTCAGACTGAGGGAGTGCCCAAATAAGGGACTAGACCTCATGGGCTAATTTCAGGAGTGCGATCTGTTTTTAGCAAGGTAGAGGAAATTGGGGAGAAGGGCAAGGCCTGCCAGAGCCACATTTCTGAGTGTGCTAATGCCCCTCTAGTTCTTTTGGACCATAGCTGTGAACTCACTAGTCCAATCACGCTCCTGTTAGGGAGGTATAGTAGCGGATTACTTAGTAACAAGGCTACGTTTCTTGTCTCTATCTCCTTCTTCACTGATTTATACCATTCATGTTAACTCTGGACATGGAAGTGTCTGAAGTTCCATTAGAAAGGTTGTAGAAAGAGATTAGAGGTAGAATCAAGCAACACTTGATGGACACTTCAATGTGATTAGCATTTTCTTTGGGCCGCCAGCCAGAGCTCAAATAAAGACACAGATATTATTAATTATGAATACTCGGCCTTAAATTAGGCATGTCCCACTAGCTCTTTTAACTTATTTTAATCTGTTTCTATTCATCTAAGTTTTCCCTCAGGGCTTTTTATTTTTCTTTCATTCTGTATGTCCCATTTTAATGCTTCCACTGTGTCTGGCTGATTGACTCCTGGTGTCTCCTTGGTGTATCTTTTTCTTCCTTCCCTAAGACTAAATTTCTTCTCCTCCTTACTCTCTCTACCCTGAGGTCCCACCTATACTTCCTTCATTGCTATTGACTGTTCAGCTTTTATTAGACCAATCAAGTGCCTTAGGCAGGCAAGGTGAAATAGCAACATGTCTTTACATAATTAAACAAATGCAAAACATATTTACATAGATAAATAAATATTTCCAAACACTTCAGTTTTTGTTCTTACAGAGGAGGAACCAATATGGCTGTCAAAATTATTTCAAGAACAAAATAGTTATTTGGCAGGAAATTTTCATGTGTTTTGAGTTTTTTTTTCCTGTTGCTTCCTATAAACATGTATAGCTTCATAATAAGAATGCTCCTTTTTATTCAGTTCTTATACATTTGTTTTAGTAAATCTGGGGTAGCAGAATATGACAAAAGCATATTGATGCAAAGTCCTTAATAGAGCTAGGGAAAGTGTCTTATAAGTATGAACATCTCACAGTTTCTTCTAGAAAAAAATGGTATTTTACTCCTCTTTTTCTACTCTGTAGCCACGTTTCCAAATACCTTTTTACATTTAATTTACATTTTAAAATATGTAACCTATTTACTTTCCACCCAAACTCTTTAAAGGGAATTAGAAGCATCATGACTAAGCCCCTTTGATAACAAACTTGCAGATTGCAGTGCAGTATTTGGCTCCTTTCTGTGGTAGAAGACAGGGTTATTTATCTGTTACTTCTGTAGGAGATAGAAAGTGAACCACTCCTTTCTCCTCACTGGTAGGCATGCAGGACACTATCAGAAGATCTGAACTTCACTATTGGCATTGGAATAAATTAAAGCAATAATCCTAAATTTTTACCCTATCCTGTGTCTAAGGACTTTAGCTATATGTTTTTCCAGCTCCATTCATCAGGAATGGCATCTTTTATGTACTATTCCATGTTGTCCTATGACCTTTCTTGGCAAAAGCATGTTAAAAGATTTGATGCAGAGGTTAGAAATGCATTCAACACAGGTGTCTTGCCATCTTGAACTCTAGTCACTGTAAGGAAAAATGGTAGGTAATCCATTGATTCAATAAAATGAGACAGAGTTAGACTGAACCCACCCTGAGTTTGGAAGTAAGGACAAACATGGGCAGATCAGAATAACTAGTCCCCAGTTAGTAAAACACAGAGATGAGTAAGTTATTCTAATTTACCAACTTTGGAGTTATGGTGGCATGATTATGGTCACAGCTTTCAGACACTCTTGATTCTGGGACTTTTATTCTGCAATGCTGCAGAAGGACAGAGAGGGAGTAGAATTATTCCATCCATTGAGATTTCATCTTTAGGGACAAGTGATAGAGTGCTGGGGACAGCATCCAGAGCCAGAGTCCAGTGTTATTAGTATAATCACCTGGATGAGATTCATACTATTAAGTTTTTATAGTATTTTCCAACTAACATTGTCACAAATGAACTGATTTTCTGCTTAATTGGGCTGGAGTCAGTGTATGTTATTTTCAAATCAAGAGTCAGTTCAAACAGCTTTTGTGCTTTGTTGGAATTACTGAATTGAGAAAAGCTAAGGATGAAACTGGGTGAAAGTAGAGAAAGCAGAGACATTAGCCCATGGGTCCACAGTTCCATGGCAAGGTGTCAAGGACAATTTCTTTATGCTGCAGGCAAGATTTTCATTTCATGTCTTTGAGAAATGTCAATTCTTCATATTCTTTACATAGAACATCTGAGCAACAAAGTAGCTGAGATGAATGTGACTCAAGAGGAACAAAGATATAAAATATTTTAAGTTAGAAATTGTGTTTATCAATCTGGGAATGAATGATTATGCCAAATTTATATTTCTGCTTGTTTTCTAACTATGGCTACTTAAACATTTTTTTGAAGTGCTAAGAACTCCCAATTAAGAAAAGCTGAAGAAATCATTAGCACAGATTCTATATAACACAATTTTCAACATGACGCCTAGTAATAGTTTAAGTAACTAATATTATAGAAATGCTGCTCAAAAGCAAATTTAATTATTAAAAATCATCCATGCAGACCTTTTTATTCTTCCTTCCTTCCTTCTTCTTTCTCTCTCTTTCTCCCATCCTCCCTCCACCCTCTCTCTCTTTCCTTTTTGTACCAGTTCATCTTTTGTTCGGTTCTTGGAAAGGTTCCAGTTTTCAAAAGTCTCAGAGTGTATACAATTGAATGGCATAATAAATACCAGATTTGCCTGTATTTTATAAGGTATGTAAAAAGCATGGAGACAAGTTTGCCATTATTGCCATAATTCAGAAAAATCAGAGAAATGTATAAAGTTGCAAGTTTTGTGCCATGTAATCCCAGATAGATGACTTTCATTTCATTCAAGAGAGAGAGAATTGAATTTCATCATTCAAAAGTTAGCATCATATATTTGGCATTAATTTTCTATTAAGTACAGAGCATTTAGTTCTAGAAACTGGATCATATCCTGCTAATGTATAACAACTTCCTTGACTAGTATATACATTTTAAGTTTATTATCTTTTGCCTTTATACAAAGTCCTTGGCAGACTATCTTACACATATATTTTAGAGACAACTGAGTCTGTTTCTTGTCAGTACTAAATGTAAATGGTTTTCTTTTCATGATGGTTGAAAGTGCTTGAAGTTAAGGCATTAAAGGGTAAAGTCAGTCCATTTGTGTTACTCCGAAAAATTAAGAATTTAAGACAGATAGACATTTACTAAACAGTGTTCATTCTGTATTTCCAAAAGCAAATGAGTTGGCCACCTTTAAAAGACTTTCAATTCAGATGAAACATTGAGTTGTCGAAGTGCGGGAGAATGGAAGCCAAAAAAGGGAGACAGGGCAAAGATTTAGAGAGAAGATAACAAGACCTTTCACAACTTCCTGAGAATAAACCAAAGGAAAGCAGTGCAGAAGAGATTCTCAGTGGTTAATAGTGCCATCTGCTCTTTCAAGAATATGAATTCAATTCCCAGCAGCACCCAATCTTCAGGCAGCTCACAACTGCTTGTTACTCTGGCTCCAGGGGATCCAATGCCCTATTCTGTCTTCTGTGGACATATACACACATGACATTCACTCACACTGACACAGAATCACAAATAAAAAACAAATAGTAATAATAAAAAGAACAAATACCATGAGAAACCTAAGAATCTGATGGTCAGAAAGTAGCAAGCACATAAAAATCAGAACATGACATTTAAATGTACATACTTGCCATTAATCTTACCTTGTTTTTCCTGTAAAAGCATGTTTCACAAAAGTTAAATAAATAAATTCACTGACACTTCCCCCCTCTTGGGTAAAATCATGGACATGCTGGCATATATTTTTGCAGTTATTCTGACTATGTGTGACAGGCTACATATTGTCATCACATGAAGTTGTAGTCTGAGGATCATATTCTATAACCAATCAATCAAGATTATGAATCAATATTCTCTTATGTCAAAACTTTATTTCATTTTAATGGCCATATCAGTACTGCACCCTATAATTAAAAAAGTGACTTCAATCAAAATTTTCAGGAAATAGATCCCCCACTATTATTTAAATGGAGATTCAGCACCACTGCACCTTAAATGTGTAAAGGCTGTTAAGACATGAGCATCAACTGGGATTCAGGCTGTTGCTCAGACTGAATATTCCATCACAGTCAACTTCTGCTTACTGATTAAGTTCTGATGTTTGCTAGTCCATCTCCATCCAGCTCCATATTTCTAGTATCTTTTCTTCAGCCTGGGACTCAGCCATTTACTACTAAAAGCTTCATAAGCTGAGAAAGCTTTTGTCCAGTGTCCTGCAATGCTGAGAAGTGGTTCAAATATGGTACGGTAGCTGTTGAGTCTCTCTCCCAACAATGTAGCACATCACACAGAGACTCATGAGGAGGCGAGGACATTATTTAAAATGCGCGGTACCCTGTACTATTAAAAATTTATGAAATATAAATGTTAAGCATGTTCTTAAAATATGTGGTTACAAGTTATAGTTAGGGTGAAATGTAGTTTTCCAACTAACCCTGAGCCATGGGAGGCAATCAGTCAACATTCTTGCTGACATATGCGGCTCATCCTGGACTGTACCCAGACAGATCAAAGTGGAAATGAGGTACTATTTTTTATTATTAAACTTAAGTGGATATATGAAATAAATTAACCCTGAAAACACTGGTGTGATTTGAATCATGCTATCTTTTAAGTATGTCATTTCCAAAGTGGAAACAATTTGTGCTTGATAACAAACTGCTGGTTAAATAGTGACCTACAGTGGAGTATTGTCATTATTTTTATATGGTATGTAACTTAAATAGCAAATTTAAGTTGTGTATAAATGTTTATGTTATTGGTAAATTGAAGGAGGCTAAAGTTGAAGGCAGTATGCGACATTTATTTCATTTGGTAAAAATAAAATTTAAAAAAATCTTTACAGATGTCTTTGCATAACAGTACATTATACTGTTATTAGAAATCCCTTTCTCTTTTCATATATATTTTGTGCATTTTCTGTAATTCATAGACTTAAATTTTTTACTGAGAAAAAAATAATGTTACAAAAGTTTTAACATGTGATTCTAAATGGGGCCTTTGTCCCATTTCTGAGCAGAGGGTTGAGATTCTGAGGAAAGCAGGAACCATCTTTTTACTCAGTGATTCTTCATGTTATTCCTGGGTGATCATAGAGGCACAATGTGTGTATGTAGCCTTGGATCACAGCAAATAAAGTACACAGAAGGCAGAGAAAATTATTAACATAGAAAATATTAGGAATTAAAAACCTAACAGCACTTTTCTGTTGTCCCTACTTTTCTAGTTGCTGTGGACATCCATGCATGGTGGAGCAAACAGATGAGTTCATTCTTACTGAAATTCCTAAATAAGAAGCCTATGCCTGTCCATGCTCCCTACTGAAGTAACACTGCTGTAATCATGTGACTTCCACGACTTCCAAAACACCAAAGTGAGGACTTACGCGAGGTTGGGAAGATGAGCTACTGGGCACATTTAACAGAAACAGAAATTCCAGGTACAATGGGATTTCCAAGAATTATCTTTGAGAAACAAATAAACAGAAACTGTTCTTTCTCTAAGAGCTCGTTGCCTGTAATTAAGAGACTGCTAGGAAATAAAAGTGGAGGCAACACAAACTCCAGTGCTCTGAGAGTTCAAGGCTGGGAAGGCTTTTGGGACCTTCTTACCCAAATTCTTCCTCCCACATGAATTGTGGTTCCCTGGTGCCCCTTTGCCTGCATGTGCATGGAAAACAGTGGCTTTTACCTTTTTAGGCCAAACAACCATTCTTCACTCTCATGGCACCTTTCGCAATTGTTCTTAACTGTGATGCACGTGCTTTCATTGAAAGGAGAATGTAGGAGCAGGATATGGGACATCAGCTTTGGCTGGGTTATGTGGCTAAGAATATGAAGGAGAATGTACACAGGATATTTGCTCTTTTTAAATTATACAAGATTAAACTTGATTTTAAAGGTTAACAGTTATTTTTGGAGAGCCACCTATTTCTAGATTTCTATGACTAAAAGATGACAAATTTGGATGGAACAGAAAAAGGCTCCCATGGGATAGATTAAGGAGTGTTAGTACACTTAGACAGAAAATTACTGTAGAACGGGTGACACAGGACCCAGTTAACTGAAAACCTGCAGCTGCTGATGGCACATGCTAGCACCAGCTCACCAGTATCTTCCAGTGACCACTTGCTTCCCAGTAACTCCACTGGGTGTGATGAGCAGCATGACCAAGACCATCCATCATTCCGTAGACTTTTTCATAACCCATTTCCTGGCTGGATTATTTATGTAACATTAGTCAGCATGGGAAAAGCCAGCTGTTAAAGTTTTAGAATCAGGAACAAGAACACATTTTTATTACCCTTTCATCTTGTCTGCAGTGTTTTTCTTGGTTTAAATAATGACAGCAGCATGCTAGCCCCTCCACTGTAACTCTGTGTGTCTTTGGAGGGCAGGATTTTTTTTTTAAGTTCTGGGGTTCCAGGAGACTTATATCACAATAGATATGAATTCAGCATGTTGGATTGCCTAATCACTAGGTTGAATTCACAAACCTGCATGGGGGATGTAGTGCCAAAAGAGATCTAGTTTCGGACTGGTGACAACACATGGGAGACGAGTTTAATATTAGAAGATGTGAGATAAAAGTGGTACTCTCAGGATTTTTTAATGTCAACTCAAAGTTCGGGCTAGCACGGACCTCAGCAGTGTGACATGTGTTCAGCATGATGAAGCAGCACATACAGACTATCAGAGATCTGCCAGTTAACCTATTTTGCATGAGGAAACACATGAGCCTGCAATGATTCAACCTGCCCTTTGGTCCTTTTTTTTTTTTCTTTAAGCCAAATCATGGGACAGACGGGGTCAGCTCTAAGAATAAGGGTGCTGGCCTCTTTCCCAAGAACGTCCATGGTAATGAGGCCAGAACAAGAACGGAAACAAATTCAGTTCATCCTTAAAATACTTATAGCTCCATTAGAAAGAGGCAGTAAAAGCTCCTAGAATTTTAAAGGTTAAATCCTTTGTATGAGCAAGTCAGCCTTTTCTATGGCTCAAAGTCCTTGATTCAGTTTTTTTTTTTTGAATCTCTGACACACCATTCTTTTCATCTCTACATTGAGTTCTTTTACTAGTTTTCCATTTCTCCATTACTTTAGTTCTTAAGGTCTTTCCCTTGAATACTGTTCCTTAGATCATGACCTTTAACTGATAGTATGTCTTTGGCCTACTATCAAATTCTTGGACTGAATTTCTGTGAACACCCAACACAATTTCTTTCAGGTCTGACCTTCATTAGAGGTTGTATATGCTTTTTGTCCCCACACCCCAATGCCCTTTTGGTCTCAACTAAAACCTAAGTTCCTTGAGCAGTATTTTAATTTTTTTTCCTACATCGACTATTTTGACTTTAGTAGTATCTGGCATATTCAAGTTATTAAGAATAAGAGTTCACCTGTGAATGGAATATAGGGGATCCTAGCTTGTAGGTTGGTAACAAGGCCTCAATTTTCACACCCTGGAGCTGCTGAAGATTATCCTGAACTCTGACTATTTCTGACAGAAATAGTCCTCCACGACTGGTCACCAGAACTTAGGGATTGAGGGATCATGTCAGGAGTATTCACTCTTCTGTTACCTGCTGACATTAAATTGGACTACTCAGAAGATACCCAATTGAAATATGGAGAAAAACACTTCGACAACATTTGTTTAGAATATCACACCTCAGGTGTTGATTTATGTAGAGGCAAGAAAAATGGTCCTTTAAAAGACCTGAATGCTTCCACATAAACCATGTTTTCAGAAAATTCACCCAGCTTTATTATTCTGTGTATACAACTTTAATTTCACATTATAAAACTTCTTAATAAGACATCATTATTTTATCTTCCAAGGCCTAGGTCTTACTTGCAACATTTAGTTAAAAGTAGAAAAATTATTTTTATAAAGTAATTAAAAGGAGAAAAATAGTTTTTGACTATCCCTTAAGAGTGCTGATATATGCTCAGGATTTTCCTTATTTTATGATTTCCAAGGTCCAATCTTTCCATGTCATTGCAGGTCTGCAGATCAGTTTTAGTATTTGGATGTTATTTATAGTGCTGGCCTTGTTGAAATCCTTTATGCCTTAAGCATGTATTTCTTTTAAGCGGTTTAATCTCTGTACACTACTTTCCCAGTATTTAGCCTAGGATGAGTAGTTTATTAAGTATTTTGGAAGAGGCTGACAAAGTCCAGGTATGAACACTTAACAACCTCTGCACATCTGTTTTAGGCCACTTCCCTTGTCAAATAAAACAGTAACAGTAGTATCTGGCTCTCACACAGCCACCATGTGTTCTTATGAACAACAGATAGTATGTGTAAATACTTCCAATACTTATGTCTTTACTTAATATCTCTACCTCTAATTTTGTTCTGGTGAAGGACATCCATGTAAATCCTCTGAATTTTTCTTTCCCATATATGTTAAGTTTAATAGTCTATTACAATGGCATTTTGAGTGCTGTGAGAGAAAAGCGAAATTTAGTAATTGTTTTTAGATCAACTGGAAATCACAATAGCACAGAGGAAGGCAGGTACACAACATCCCAAGTGACTACAATACCACTGTCATACTCACTGTATATTTTGAATTTAAAGCCTAATTAAAGCCAAAATTGCTAATCCCTGGTTAGGAAGACCATCTTCCAGGAACAGGTGTAAAAAGGTTTGTATACGTTGATTTCCATATTTAGAAAGACCATGCTTTCTAAAGCAAAGAACAAACATTCCTTTATTTTTCAATAAAGTGCTGATTATTGGGTTTCTAGGCTTTGGACTCTCATACTGATAGCTACGTGTGACACAGTGTGTTATCTGCAGGACCTCAGTTGAGAATATATTTGAAATTGTTAGTAATCAACAACTGCTATTTTTTATAGGGAATCAAAATTCAACTACCTCTGTGGCAATTCAAGACCAGATTGAACAGATTGAAAACAAGCCAATCAGTTTTGGCTTTGGGGGATGTCTATTTTCTCCACAGATGAGAATACAGAAACTTCTGGAATTAGGACCTGCTTAGATGAGATGTAGACCTCTAAAGGGACATTAGAAGGTTAGATAGAGCTTGGGCTAGTCTGTAGCTCCTGGACTCACTCTGGCTCAATGGTCCACTGAGTTTTTGAGCCCCTGCTACACATTCTTAAAAAAAAACTCCACTATGACTAGAAGGGAAACAAATACCCCACAAACTTCCCTGTTGTTCCTGTCTGGTACCATGGTCACAGTAACACAGAAGTCATTTATTCAGATACTTACGGTTTGCAGAGCTGCAGTGGAGATCATGTCAGTAGTCTTAAGAAACAAACCAGTAAAATATTACCTCCAAACTTACCTTGGCAAGTCCACACATTAAAGTAGATAAGCTACTCTAGTCATAATGGCCACCTTACACTGCTTTTCTTAATGTGATAAGACAAAACTAGAGGCTTTTGACAATTCATTTTTTATTACATAGCAGACAGATGAACTAACCAGAGTAGGATGATCACCCCCACTTTTAAACACGAATTATTGTTCTCTTTCCTCCAAAAGGTACTGGAATGGCATTTCAGACTATTTCGGAATTAGTTTAGGGCAAAGGAGAAACAATATGCAGTTATTTCTCAGAAACTAGTCATGACTTCCTGAAGGTCACAAGGGTGATTGCCAGCACCACTTTGAGAACATTTATTACTAGATTAAAGTAAAGAGTGGCCCCTAAAAATTTTCAGATTGCAAGGATGGAGTAACTTCCCAAAGGCTTCTGTGCAGCTTAAGTTCTTGGTAACTGGAAATATTTTCTGTGCATCCAGGAAATGTAAACAGTACACTTTTGGTGTGGGTATTTGCTTTAACAGTGAGGACCGCTTTTGGGAATAAGGGATTTTACAGGATTCTGAAAACAACTGGCTAATTGCCTTCTACAATGTTTAGAGAAATCTCAGGAGAATCTACTATTGTATTCCACTGTCAACCTTTTTGTTCATAAACTGAGGGAGATTTTATTATCCTCCTTGATGATTTATGAGGCAGGAGGGAAAACACTCATCTGCAGTTTTGAGGTAGGTAAAATACATGACTCTCCAGGATATAACACCTGTCCACCTTCATGGCTTATACCATACTCTGTTAGTGCCACGGCAAACTAAGGACCATATAATACCTAACATACAACTGTGCTTTTACAAAACACTGCCAAGCTCAGCTTATTCCATGCTCTTCTACAAATTCAACCCTCAATGAATCATTGCTCTGCATTTGCTCCTAGAATCTTGGGATTATCTCAATAACAAGCGCTAGCACATTATACTTCATATACATTAATCTTTCATTTATATGACAAATACAGGGAAACTACTCATATTTCTATTTTTAAAGGTTACACACCATAAGAACTATGTAATGTTTCCTGAAATATAAATTATTTACAACTGCTAAATATTTTTTCACAAACAGTGGCAAAGATTTGCTGGACTTTGTAAACATGGAAAACTTAATTCATAAAAATGTGTTATGCGATGGTATGAGAATAATTTTATTATGAAGATGAAGGGATTTATTATAAATTACATATTCTTCTTAACCCCAGTAGGAAATATCTTGAATAGAAACATATAAGGTAGTTTATGGCATAGTTAGAAGAGATATTAGCAAGACGCTGAACTGAGTTTAAACTTTTGAAATATATGACAAATTTGACAAATAAGTGGCTTCTGACCATCTTGAAGGACTACGTGGAAATAAGAGATGTCCCTACTCTGTCAATGGCACAGATGACACTCATTGGGAACCAAACGTTGAGACATGGATAAAAGACGCTAGAGCCAATCTGGAGCTTGCTAGTCCCTGGGTCTCAGAGTCCCTCTTCCCGTAAGCTGGGTATTACAGCCACTGTGTAGAGGCCAGATGCCTGCAGGGCTTACTGCTCCTCCACACTCCACCAGAACACAGAGCTGAGTATCCTGTGGGCTTCACAGCCTATACCACCCTGTGGCTCGGAAAATACGAGTTAGAGTTTACACATCAAAAACGGCAATGGCTCTCTTCTTTATCAAATCCTGTACCTTCGCATCAATCCCACACTCCGGAGAGCCCCACTTAAAAAGAGAAGGATGGCGGGGACAGAAATACGCTGCCACACACAGCTAACCGTTTTATGTTACCACATAGTCCAAATTAATTATGTTTATGTTTCTCTCATTTCCACCTATACTGTCTGAAATGTCAAATTAAACAGAACATTTTAGGCCTGATCCTTTATTCTTTCCTTTTTATGAGATGTGTGCTAACTTAGGAAAAAAACGTTGACAACACTTCCGGAAAATTCAGTTGGTAGCAGAGATGGACAACAGATGGCCACCCAGATATCAGACCTTGAAAGATGACTTACTGTGCACAAATATGCTAATGAGGGAGTCCTATTTTTGGGACGTCCTAGAAATCTTTGACCTAATATAAATCCCAAGATACAGTTCAGAGCAGAATAATTACCATAATCTGATTTCCTGTCAATGTAAAACAGAAAGGTCTTAACTAGCTATAGACATTCCAAAGATCTTTTTGAAAAAAAAAAAAAATAATTCCAAGAAAACACAAATTAAGCTTCTTTGATGTTACCCTAAACTGCAATCCAAGCAGCTTCGAGCAGTCTGTAAAACCTGGTCATCTAGCAAGCTTTGTGCCTGTCTGGGCTAGGGTGATATGCTGCTTAAAAAGGCTTTAAGTTCAGTATTCTGTTTCTATAGAATTTCATTTCTGAGAAAAAGTTTCTTTTATACATAAACCAGTACTTAAACAATAAATGTTATGTGTAGTATGTGTTTTCAGGTAGATTAAATTTCTCTTAGCTTTAAAATAGCAATGGATTCCCACTTCCAAGTGCCTTTTTATACTAAGGCTTCATTCCCAATCTTTGCATATATATCTACATTACAAACTGCTCAAATTCTTGCTTCAGTGTCAAAGCTGATAC
Source organism: Bramus lutescens (assembly GCA_001685075.1). NCBI lineage: Eukaryota > Metazoa > Chordata > Mammalia > Rodentia > Cricetidae > Bramus > Bramus lutescens. The sequence continues at coordinate 52,442 of LOEQ01003750.1, forward strand.
TTAGACCATAGTATCCAGACTAGGCAAGTGTGAGATGTGTTTATCACCTACAAAGTTAGAAAAGAGATTCTAGTTTAAGCTGACAGAAAAGAAGCTGTATTTAAAGTGATGCATTAAAAACACAAGAAAAACCACATTTGGGATAACTACAACTGATGCTCTATTTGGAAGACCTGACACTAATGAGAAGGAAAAACATGTGATACTAAAGTCTACTATTGTTCTACTTGCTTTTCTCTATTCTAAGAATGTTCTTTTTCAGAGAACGGCAGCTGTATTTTTGACCACACTTGACCATATTATATTAAAGAAATGCAGGGTTTTGTTTAAAATATTTCACACCTGTAATAATTTGCCAAGAATAGAGGTATTCTGGTTAGCAATCAAAATGGTTTAAATATGAATGCAATCCATAAGAATAGTAACAACAACAAAAATAGAACAATTTTTTCCAATAAAAATAGGCCAGTCACTATAAGGTCTCATTCAAGGACAACATTTTTAAGCCCTAGTGAAAGGAGCCTGTGGAATCCAACTGTTCTACTTTGTGGCCTCAAGAAACTTATGAAAAGCAGTCCCGAGACAACAGAATGACATTTGCTGAGAGTAATACTGGAGCGACAAACTGAGGTTGATTGCTATAATCACATCCTGTGTATTAAACTGTTACATCAATTATTTATACAGATCATTGGTCCAATAGCATAAAAATAGAGAACAGCATCTCGAAATTTATCTCATTTCATGTTCAGAGATAAAAGAGTTAACTATTCTTCCCATTATTTTCTGGAGGCAAGTCTTTGTTTACAGTCTGATTCCAATCACACGCTGGTTGTTTTGGAAGCTATTGTATGAAGAGGATGCTGAAGGCCATCACTATACAGCATACAGCAACGTAAGGACTCTTGCGTTCACCTGTTGAAAACAGGAAGACATTCATCTTGGTTGAATGAATAACTAATAAAGATATGATAAGGTTACTACTGAGAGATGGGAAAACAAGGAGCTGGAGGCAACATAAAACAAAGCTCAATACAAACTGATTAACAAAGTGTGCTAAAATTGCAGCCCAACGCAAGGCAAAGAACTTAAACTCTGAAACAAAACCATTCTTATCATGTGCTGTTCATGTAAGTTTTCAACAAACAGGGCACACGTGGAGGTTAGAGGACAAAGAGGACCACTTTGGAGCGGGCTCTTTCTTTCCAACTGTCTACAAAGTCTGGATTTTGAACTCAGATTATCAGGCAAGTGCAGAACCATCCTACTGGCCAATCATGAGATTTTATGTTATTATTATTTTTCGTAACTCTGTGTAGTTTGCTAGAGTGACCTATGTAGACGACAACGTCACATATCAATATAAAAAGGCTAGACATTGTTAGCAGCTAAACCCAAGTTATTTCTGAGACCTGTACCTGAAAGTACTAATGCCGTGCCCCTGCAGAATTTAGGAGAGAGCCAAAGAAATGCTCTCCAGCAACTCAGAGTAAAAGGATAGTCAGGTCTCTTCCTAAAAAAGAAGACAAGGAATTTCTTCCTAAGGAATCTAATGCAGAGCATTCAGCAATATATCTTCTTTGTATTGTGGTACCAGTTCATGACCCTTGTAGTATATAGAAGACCAGCAAGATAGTCAATATTATCCTATAAAAAAAGAGGCATAAGCTCCTCCATAGATGATGACTACTTCTGATACACATGGTACTAAGTCTTTTACAGTAAAACATTCTTTATCTAATCTTTGGGATGAGAAGTATTTCCATTTGGGAGATTTTAGAATACTTGACTAGATCATCCCTAAAAAATTAGAAATTCTCTGAAGTCTGAAACATTTTGGGCATCATTTCCACTCAAAATTTCTGAAATCTCAGTATTTCAATAATTTATTAAGTTAAAAGTAGGTATTACACAATAACTTCTTTAATGAGTCAATTCCACATTCTTTTTAGAGTGTCCATATTTAGGCACTTTCTTTTGCCTGATTCAAGATATGATGTCGGCTTGTAAAAGTGTGTTGCTAGCATACAGACCATGCAAGAGAATTCAATTCATTTTCATTGTTGATGTGTTTTTAGTACCTGTAAACTGTACTAATTCAGAAGGTAGCAGGCATAAGAAAGTAAACCAGCAGTCACATGGAAACAGCTGAGGTATGTCTGAGTACTTTGTGAGCCTAAGAGATGACTTTGACTAGCCTTACTTAGGTTCTTCCACAATGTGGAAATTCCACTACCCTATAATTAAGTTCCTTAGTTCACCTTAAATACTCTTTACCTGGCTCTCATAAATGTCAACCTTGACACCCCCATTAAATAAATTTCTCAAGGTCACTGTCAATGTTCAGAGCTTCTTCAATTTGTCAACACTGATATATTAAAATATTACACCTATTAAAACAGCATACATTTATTCAGGGCTTTTGCCTATAATCCCATCCTCCAGGAAGATCACCAATCAATATAGTCCACAAATATGGAGGCCCTATTCTCAAATCTAAACTGGATCAAACTAAACTGAACTGAACTGAACTAAACCAACAAAATTCTCAAATTAAACCACAGTAAAGTAAAATAACCACAGATTTGGTGTTCTCAGTTTTTGTTTTTTTTTAAATTGCCTTTGCCCTTGCCCCCAACAGATGTTTAATAGACTGCCTTCTATTAAAGGAGAATCTATAATGAAAAGGTGGTTTTAGAGTAACAATGATTTAACTAAAAAAAAAAAAATTAAAAACAGAACACATTGGTTTACAATGTTAATTCATTAGGGCTAAATAAAGCCCCACAAAACACCTCACTGATCCATAAACTTTAGGTAGATGTTATAAAGTCTGTTATTCTTTTCAGGGCTGGCATGTCCACTGCTTAGCACAGTCGCAGTAAACACTCAAAGGGAGCAGTTACCCCTGAATTGAGTTTTCCATCTGCTCGGTATTAATTCTTGAGGAAGTTCTTTTCTTTCTCATCTCATGACTTAGAATGCTATAATTTACAGATGGGTTTCATTTTCATGATTTTCATTTTCTTAAAAGAGACTGCCATGTGGTAGAGCTGGGCATCTTTAGTTGAACTCGAGTAAGAAGGTTGCTTCTTGTCAGGTCGTAGCTTTGTGTAAGTGAGTGGGAACAGTTGCTGTCATATGATGTGTAACAAGATAAGATGACCTCTCTTCTGCCTTAGTCACGTAACAATTGCATCCTCTCTTTGTGGATATATTGTGTGTCAGGAATAGAGAGCAGCAGGCTCTTGAAAAAAACATGTGTTAGCACCAGAATTTTCAAAGCTAGTTTGCTAAAAGAAAGCAAATGCTTTCAGATTTTCATAACACTTTTAAGTGAGCCATTCAAAATTGGGGGGGGGGCATATAAATAGCTGCACATGCACAAAGGAAAGGCAGTTAATAACTAGAAAGAAAACAGACCATAATTGAGGGACTCATCAAGACAGGCATATACTATATGTCTGACGTTTTAAGTTCTAGTCATAATTATGCACATAAAGTGCACTTGGGATGGCTACTAAATAGAATTGTCTACAGGTCTAACTCCCATTTAAAACAAAGCTAAAAACCTTTGTCTTTTCTTTGGAAGTTATAACAGAAAAGGAAAGTTAGCTCTTCAGTGCCAGATCTCTGCTGTCTCTCCCTGCAGGATACTACTCAGGTTTTTAACTACCTTGTTCTTGGCGATACTTTGGTCTATAATATATTTTCTTTTTCAGGGTGACTGGACTCCTAGGCAGTTTGGTTTACACTTACACTTAGTGATGAGCATTAGGTACTGAGGGTGACAGTCCGTTTCTCTTCTTGGTTCCTCTGCAGTGTTCATGATTTCTTTTTCTTTTTTAGGGTTTGTACCCATTATTCATGACTGAGTGGCAGATAAGCCTCTATACAAATCTCTATAAATCTAAGCCAGGCCTTTTTAATGTTAGCATCACTGACATCTTGAACTGGAAAATTTTATTGTGATTGGTAATCTATGCATTGTATATTTAGGGAGATCAAAAACCTATACTCACTATATGTCTCAGACTCTATAGTTTTGGCAATAAAAAAATTATTCAAGACATGTTTAATTTTATGAGATATAACAATGTTATCTATAAAATTCATGTCTAAAGAGTACGATAAAGAAACAAAAATCTCAAAAAGTTTTACGTTGATAGGATTGGGCTATAAGTTGATCACATATGCAAGAGAATCCAAAATATTCCCTGAATAATAAAACACTCATCTAGGCTATACATATTCTTTTGCTTATTTAAAGCCAGCCAAATTTCCTATGAATTCTCATGCTTATTTCCATAGGAGAGAATAAGGCATCATGAAGAACAAAGAGGAAGGAAAACTTCATATAAAAGCACACTTAATAGTTAGGGGGATAATGCTTATCTTCCATCACTCCATCAGAATGACGGCTTTCAATAAGGTATTCTGAGAAATCCTTTGTACTTATCAACTATCCAGAAGACTTAGAAACATGGATAATTTAGCATTAGACTGCTAATTTCTAGTAGGAACTTGCCTATCATCTAAAAGTCTAATGAAAGGAAAAACTTTCTCCTGCAAGTTAGTGAAATGATTAACAAATGATGTCTGAATACTCTGAAGTCCAATTTACACCTCAACTGTGCTTAGGTATGTTACACTGGCTCCCAGGACTTTAGAAAAATGTCTAAGTATTCTATTTTTTTTTTTTTCAAGACAGGGTTTCTCTGTAGCTTTGGAGTCCGCCCTGGAACTAGCTCTTGTAGCCCAGGCTGGCCTTGAACTCACAGATGTCTAAGTATTCTTAAGGTTAGTTTGTATTTTGAAACTTTCAGCAACCTTGTTTCTTGTTACACACCGACTTCTAAGCTTTTGACATCTCTGAGAAGCTGAACACAGAAACAGGAGAACCAGACTTGTAAATTCTAAATCCTAACTCAAGGGTTAAGTGTGGACCATGTGGGCTGTTGATAAACTAGCTTAAAAATAAATGGCATAAAAAAAGGCATACTCTTTAAATTATGAAAGTAACTGTGCTTTAACAGAAGGTAGTTACAAATTCAAGGCTAATAAAATATTGAAATATGACATTAATGTGTATATACATATATGTTTAATTACAAATACATGTCATGCAAATATTTCCAAAGAAGACAACAAACTTTAATTCCAGTCTAAGTAGTCTAAGCACAAACACCACAAAGTATTTTTTAATTAGATATGTTAAAGATGATATAGCTGATTATTAAAAATTATTACTTTTGCACTGCATTTCATTTACTTTCTGATCACTCTGAATTTACGCGAACAGTGTCAAATATGAGGATAAAATAAGAAGTCAACCTGATGTATACTTAAAATGCAAACAACCTTACTATTGTTATTACACGTGAATGAAGCTCATCCTTGGTTATCAAAACAGTATTTACGAGGGCTGGTGAGATGACTCAGTGGGAAAAAGTGCCTGTCCTCAAGTTTGCCTCTACAGGAACCATTTGTGTGGAGGAGCAAAGCAACCACTGCAAGCTGTGCTCTTCACACGTATATTGTAGCGTGTATACCCTCACCCTTACACAAAACAAATATTTAAAAAGTGTAGCAAAAGTCTTAAAAATTATGTTAATTTAAGTAGTAATTTTGAGAAAATGACACATGAAGACAGTTTTTACATGAGTCTTCGTAATATTCTAGATTTATTTCTTACAGAACATAGCTCTGTTTTATTATTTTTCCATATCCCTGTTAATAAAATATTACAAAGTTCCCCATTACATCTAGTTTTAAATAGCAGGGGAAAAAAACAACTTGGAGAATTCTGTAAGTTCCTACAAAAGTACAGAGGATTGAGAAGCCTATACTTGGAAAACTGACAATTGATTGCCAAGCATATAATATAAATAAGGTGTCCAATAATTTATAGTTGAAGAAACGAATGCAGAGTAGACACTTACCAATTCGGGCACACTTCCAAAATATTCCCAATAGTCTACACAGGAAAAAAACAGAATAAAAATAATTCCTGATTACTGTGAAAGCCAGTTCATTTCTGTCAATATCACAGAACACTAATTTTACATACTGGACTTTAAGATGCGCTCACTGGTCAGGAACCACCAGTTTTATATGAAAACTGGGCCGGAAATACCATGAACCAGCACTGGAGAGAAGCTACTATTATTTGGACTATAGGTGTACCAGAGGTCAGAACTAGGGCATATTAATGTGAGAGTGGCTAAAATTTATACAAGAACTCAATGAATTAATTCATTTAACTTCAAGCTCATTGTCACTTCCAAAAGCAGAAAAATTACATATTAATTTAAGTAGTAATTCTGAGAAAATTACATATGAAGATAGTTTTTAGATGTGCTTTTATAATATACTACAAGATTTATTTCTTACAAATTATAGCTCTGTATTTCATTAATCTATAACTCTAGGAGCATTCCTTACATGTGCTAGTCAATAAGGAAATATACATAAATGTATGGCTACATTTTTAATATAATGAAAATTATTAGTTTAGGTGGAAATAAGCATGAGTTTATTAAGTGTGACATTTTGATGTAGGAAGGTCATGTCTATGTGTTACTTTCATTGGTTAATAAAGAAACTGCCTTGGCCTTTTGATAGGCCAGCCCTTAGGTGGGTGGAGTAGAGAGAACGGAATGCTGGGAGAAAGAAAGCTGAGTCAGGCAGATGCATGAAGCTCTGGCCCAAGATGGATTGTGGGTTAGAATCTTCCCAGTAAGCCACCACCCCGTGGTGATACACAGATTACT
>LOEQ01003750.1:59302-70227 GCA_001685075.1 Bramus lutescens
TGTGTTGTTATTTCGGGGTATAAGCTAGCCGTGCAGGAGCCGGGCGGGACAAAATGCAGGCCTGCTCGCCTCATCACTACAACATTTAAGACATATATTCCAGGAATAACAATTAAGATGAAGATGTTCTTTCAAGTTCCATGAATAAGAAAATTATGAATTAAATATACACACATATCACTTCTTTGTAATACATAAAAAGCAACAGCTTTGGCAAAAGCAAATTTGAAAAAAAATTGAAAAAAAATTCAAAACAGTACAGCTGTTTTGAGGTATATATATACCTGTAACTATGTTTATCTATGTTTACAATTATGTTTATAAACAGAGTACTAATTAAGATGAATCAGCCTTATTTATTTCTTATATGAAGACTATCTTCCTTATCTGAAGAGCTTAAATTTCAAGGTTATTTATATACTTTTTTTTTCAAGGAAAGATGGTTAATGAATCCTCACATGTAAACAGCAAGCTTACAGGCAAATACAATTCTGAAAATAATCTAAGCTACTGACAATGCCAGACTGTGCTTTAACTACTTAGCGTGAGGCCTGTAAGGCCGCATTTCATGGCTTTCAGAGCAGCATCCATGCTTGGAGGACTTTATGAGGAATCTGCAGAAGAGTTACAGGGCTGTGCACAGTGATGTGCACTGAAGGAACATGGGACAGGAAATCTAAGCATTACTCAGAATTAGCTTTTTCACCCAAAAACAGAAAACTGAAGTCACCCTTGCAAAACCATGTGTGTTTGATTCTTGGCACCTATGGATAACAGAGTAAGATATCTGAAGTACCTTCATGGGAAACTCAGGACCCTGAAGAGTTTGAAATCACCAGGCCACAAAAGGCAGGTCTCCCAAGTCTAGTCTAGGAATAAGGAGCTTTTACTACGGACTTAGTTCAGACCTATCCAGCAGTGAGCTGTTTCAGAGAATTTCCTAAGGCACACCTCTGAACATCTAGATTGCTGTTTATTTTTTTTTTTTTAAAGAACTTTGTCAGTTGCTAAAAACCACTACATCTGTTGCTTAATTTCTATGGCTTGAATGTGTATGCCTCTGCTGACAGCGCTGTAAGCCCAGGGAACTAGGAAGATGCTGTCTAAGGAGCAGTCCTTCAGTGCAGCCCTGGTCCAGGCCATTTGAACCAGTTTGTAGAAATGAAGTTGAATGTCAAGCCATCAAAAAATGCATTGCATCAGACGGTGAGGTAACTCCACCCAAGCATGGTAAACACAATGATAAATCTCTTGTGAGTCTCAGAGAAAATGTGTAAAGGAAAGAGAATCAAATAATCACTTTTACAGAAGTTTTTATTTATAATCAAGTAAAATTGTTTCTAATTGTACACACAACTGACCCTATTAGCTTATATTTTGAAATGTAAAAACAGGAAAGCTTTTTGGGGACCTTTAATGTAGGAGAAATATACTACTACTCAACCTCTACTGTAAGGTTGGTAGCCCTGAGAACTCCTTGATCAATGTAGCATGTTATGGATACATTCCTACTCCCAAAGAGAAGAGGGGCAGACATGTCCACATGCAACTTCCCTTTGAAGAGAAATTTCATGACAGAGCTAGAATAGTAAAAATGCTCAATTATAACTTCAGTAGTGACTATTTTGTAAGATCAAACTCCTATTTTATTAGGTCTTACTTATTATATTACAATTCCAAATAACTGATTAGAATAAAAAGCTTAAAAAACATGTGCAATAGGAGCTCAGAGAAGGGGGTGGAAAGGGGAAAACCATGTCTACAAAGTTAACAGGGCACTGTCATAACAATTGATGGATATATAACATGTCTCACCTTCAGTCAGATAAATCTTTAGCCCATTTTTGTTCAGTATGTGAAATTTCAAGCCACACTAGATCATTCTTGAAGTTTACTCATTAATTTAGTAAGGTACTACAAATATTTTAGAGCTTTAAAGCATGAAGAAAATGCAAAAACTTACTCAAATCTAAGTTATAAACGGAATTAAACTGTCTAATGACGCTCATGGTAATTTACATTTGATGCTGGTGAGAACTGACTTGACCAATATTATTAGGAACATACCCAGTTTTATTTCTGTCCAGGAGGCTGGGTGCCAAGGATCGGATATAAGCACACGTACATATAAGCAGCAAGATTACAGTCAACAGACTCTGAAAATTGAAAATGGCAGACTATAAAGAGAAAGAGAGAAAACAAAACAAAAACAAATTAATATCACAAGAGAAATTTCCTTTCCGAAAAATGCCACACAATTCCACATTACAGGCAAACACGATGCTGTACAACATGCAAACAGCATCATGAAGTCTTTAAATGTGTACTTTCCTTCCATTCTTTAAAGTAAAGAATGCAGGAGATGCAGCAGAAATGTAAATCCATGAACCTGAATGGTATGGGTTCAAACCACCGGAGCCAAGTGGACCCTGTATATAGTGAACGCAGATGGTCAAGGCGTACAGAGTACTAGACAGAGGACAGGCGGTCTCCACGCTGCCAGGGGCTGGCTGTGTGAGCCCCGGGGACCATTAAGTCTTAGCCTTCATTTGACATTTACAAATCTGAGCAAAGCCAGGGAGAAAGATTAAATACTGACTAAAGTTTCTTTCAACTGAGCTTTTTGCCTGGGATAAGCATATTTTAAAAGTATGAAATTATGTTCCAAGCCCTGATAAATATTAAGATTATTAGACATTGGTGAAAGTAAAGCAGCTGCTCTTCCTTTTCAGATACTCATTATGTAACAGTGCCTTCTTCTATTGCAAAGTTTTACTAGGAATCCTAAGAATTATATATTTAATGAGGCAAACAGGTAATCATGGGTTTCAACTCTAAAAAAAAAAAAANAAACTAGAGTTTGGTTCATTCCATTCAATATTCAGGTCCTCTACAAGAGCAACAAGTACCCTTAACTGTTGAATCCTCTCTTTAGATTCTCAGTCCAGCTGTGTCGGGAAGGCTCCGTGAGCCCAGCTGTCCTCCCTCTGCATTCCCGTGCTTCTTTTAATGCCTAGGCTCTTTTGGAACTACAGACCCCTTGGCCTTTGCCTCTCAAGTGCTGGGATTCCAGGGGCACTTTCCCTTAGAAACTTTTTCTACACCTCACATAGCAAAAGGCCACTCCGGAAGTGTGAACACTGCAGACAGTCAACCTCTAGCACCTGACATGTCTGAAGCACAGTGTAAACCCAAAGAAGAGATGTTTCGCTCAAGACACTGCAAGAACATCATATAATATGATAAAAACTCTTCCGTTATTAGACACTTCCATTAGGGGGCACATAAAATACATCAATCCCGGTCAGCAGTATACCTATTTAGTAAATTTAGAAGCAAAATTAGAAGATTTTATTTCCTTTTTTTTGGTTATTCAAGATAGGGTTTCTTTGTGTAACAGCTCTGGCTATATCCTAGAACTCGCTTTGTAGACCAGGACGGTCTCAAAGTCAGATTCTCCTGCCTCTGCCTCCCAAGTGCTGGGATTAAAGGTACCTACCACAACAGTGCGACTACATTTCTTAAAAAACAGGAGGAATACATCATAATTATTTTTCAAAGGTAAAATCGCTACTTGTAAGTGAGGTTCATTTGAAAATCTCAGAAGCTAGTGAAAATGCTATGAACTTCAAGAGATAAGTCAGGTAAGAGAAACAAACACATGGTTAAAATGCACACATAAATAACCTTCAGAATTATATTATATACCAAATGAAAAATGAAACAGAAAAAAAAGACAATAAAGAGTAACTAGAGCAAAACCTTCAGATTTCTAAGCTTAAAAAAAGAATTACATTAGGAACAAAAGCAAAGTTTTAGGAGGAGGAAAAAACCCCCAAACCCAAACAACTACCTTAACACTATAAAGACTATGTAATTAGGATCAACTGATAAAGTTCTCAGTTCTGAAGGTAAGGCTGTGAAGGTAACCCATAAAATGAACTTAATACCAACACATGACTTCTGAAACAGACCGTTGATTCTCAAGCTTATATATATAAGCTCATGAAACTTGGGCTTTGCTACTACAGCTAAACCAGCTCAACAGGGAGTTTCTGAGACTCTTCTATCTTTCTGCCTTTCCACCCATGGGATTATAGGACCACTTTTAAAAATATTAACATGGGGTTGAATTCAGGTTCTCATTCTTGCCTGTTAAGCAATCTACCAACCCTATCCCCACTTACTAATATAACTAGTGACAAAAATGATTATATCCAAATTATAGTAAGAACTGGGCAGAAAGAATGCAAGATCTCAATGCTAGTATAGTCTTAGATCTATAAGCATTGATTCAAAGTGGGAAAATAAGGATGACTGTGGGTGGAATTTTATTAGTGAGTGTAAGTTTTATGGTCTGCAAAGGATGAACAAAAACATCTGTAATAGCCATTTTAATACTTGTTTTTCTATGTAAAGATTTTGCTCACTTACAAAGCAAAGGTGGTATTTAGTATGTATTAGCTTTTAATTAAATTTGGTTTTAAGTTAATGTCTGTGAAGCCAAATGGTTAAAACATTTCCACAGTGGTTGTCTTTCAAAGATCATTTGACACGCACATGAATATACTGATAGTATTTCTCTCTAGGCAAACAACAATATGCATATTTAGGGAAATAAAGTTGACACTAAGGATATAAAGTTAAATTGCACAAATCTTTCCTTATTTGGAGCTCATAACTAACAACAACTACTGACATTCACTTGGTATTATTATTTTTTAATAATTTATTTTATTTGCAATGGTGTTAAGGTGTCAGATGCCCTGAAATGATGTTACAGACAGTTGTGACCTGCCATGTGGGTGCTGGGAATTGAACCTGGGTCCTCTGGTAGAGCAGTGAGTGATTTTAACTGCTGAGTCATCTCTCCAGTCCTCACCTGGTATTCTTTTACATCTTCATACCCATCATAGTTATTATACCTTTATGTTATAGATGACAAACATACACCCATTATCCGATTAGAAAAAGATGGATATTTTCAAAACTAAACAGTATTATATTGTAGCACCAGCAAGAGATGGCTTGGAACCATGGGGATCAATCAACACAGGTTTTCAAAAGAAAAGCTTTAATAAGAAAGCAAATACATGTTAATCCACAAAAGACTTCATTTAGAAGGAACAAGAATATGGTAGGTTCCAGAAAAGACAACAAAGCAGTGTGTCTGTGAATGTGTGCTTGTGTGTGTGTGTGTGTGCAGTGGGAAGGGGCTAGCTAAGAAATTTTAGAATTAACACTTATATTAAACCAAGGATTCTAGTGGTAAAATGGCTTGTTTTACAAAGTAGGTTTACTATCTTCTTAATGGGGTATCTAAATTAAGGATTTCACCATGTATTCCACTTTTTTCCCTGAAAGCCTTTAAAAATATGCTTAATGGTAAGATACCAAAGCTGGTCTGTGTGTGTGTGTGTGTGTGTGTGTGTGTGTGCATGTGCAGTAAGACATCAAAGCAGGTCTGTGTGTGTGTGTGTATGTATGTGTGTGTGTGTGTGTGCATGTAGGGAGTAGAGTTGCCCATGAAATGCTGAGTATACAAAAAGCTTATCTTAGCGTTCTTTTTCTCTTCCTGTGTTTGAAAGTTTTTATAATAAAAGATAAAACAACCCTCACCATCATGCCTATTATTAAGTGGAATGTGCATATATAATTTGTATGTGTATAATCATTTACAAATGAAAGCTGTTTACAAGTACAAAATATATGATATATGCAACTTTGTTCAGGGATTTAAGAAGTTTATATTTTAAACAGATATTTAAAAACAGAATTTAAAAAATATTCTTCTGATTATGCAAACGGCCAAGGCTGTGAAGGCCCAAGGTAATTTCTAACTAGTATTCACATTTACCACTTTCTGCAACTCCAATGTTCTATCAAGACCCAACTTTGAAGGTGCTCAAACCTTGAAAAGTGTGTACTGTTCTCATTCTAATACATACAATAAATTATCTTTCAAGAGGTATGTACAGCTGAGTAGGCAAACTTGCTAACTGAAAACTCTAGATACTGAACGACTCCACAATTTAAAACAGTAATTATGAAACATGCTAATTATCAAGGGGTCACAAATACATATGCTCTTGTGTGCTGAATTGCTAATTACTAACTTCTTTGGTCTTTTTACTTTTTAAAATCCATGGGTAACGTAAGTAAACATAGAGAGTTACAGGTATCTAAAATACAAAACCTTCACTGGGTTCTGAACTCTTTTCATCCCTAGAGCAATGGTTCCCAACCTTCCTAACGCTGCAACCCTTTAATATTTAATACTCATGTTGTGGTGACCTCCTAACCATAAAGTTATTGTCATTGCTACATCATAACTGTATAATTTTGCTACTGTTATGAATCATAATGCAAATATCTAAGATACAGGATATCTGATGTGATCCCCAAAGGGGAACCACTGCCCTAGAGTAACTAGAAGATGATCATTGTTATATCTTAATACATAAAGAGACTCTGGTCACCTTTACACACATCAACATGTATTTATGTAGATTTTGTTTTTAATGGGATGCTGCCATAAGGAAAACTTAGAAACAACATTTCCCATTTAAGTTCTTCATTCTTTTAGCGGTTTAGTGAGGTGTCACACTTCCTGATCTATACTTTAATTTGTTAGTTGTAAATAGGATTTTGTTAACCCTGATGGGCACACTGTCTCCAAACCTCACTCTTAAAAGTGATATGCAAAGACTATAATAAAGTATGCTTGCACAGATGGAGGTATTCTTTAATGGGCTGGATGTGAGAGAAGGGGAGCATCAGAAATGCTGGGTCAAAAGCAACTTACTGATCTTTCTTTCCCCAAGATAATGAAAATTTGGATGCAAAGTCTGTTGCCACATATGATTAGAAACTTATTCGTATGTGTGTGCAGGCAATGTTTTTGCATGGAGTCCATTCTGTCTACCACATCTATAAATGTTTTCTTTTCATAAAGAAGCATCAAATGACATTTCCTTGAAACAGGGCTGCCTGTGGCATTTACTGAAACACAGTATCGAACACAATAGCAACCCTTAGGCTTGTGGGACACAGAAACCCTTCTTTGACCTTAGATCACTTACAATTGTACACTCACTTTAAAACACAGTATTAGAGATTACCAAATTATTCTCTTCTTAAGCCTTCAATTTTAACTCTCCATTGCAGACTTATCACCAACTATAACTAACCCGAGCTTCCAATAGTTTGGAACAACTATGTTGGTTCCTTGAGTTAAAGCAGCCAGATGAGAAGCTACTCGACAATCTTTCTGAAGTGCAATTAAGTACTTATATAGTGAAATAATGAAAGGGTCCATGGGCTTTCTTATTTTTATAGCCACCAAGTTTGGAAATGCGAGCTTGCTCTAGAATAATAAATGAAAGCAGCCTGGACATTTATTAATAGAACTTTTAAATTAGAAAACTTAAGAAACCACCTCTAAACATTAGAAATACGGAGTTGGGAATAGTTGGGATCAAACAAAAAATATAAAAATCTTTAAAAACAACAACAACAAAAAAAACAGGGAAATACATTAGTAGAGTAGGTATTCTACCTCTAATGATTGGTTACTAACAAGATTTAATAGATAGAAAGGATGTTTTAACTTACAGGATTTTCCTAAGTATTGGATGACTGTGCTCCTTGCAGATTTATTTTTAGCATCAGCAAAACAAAATGTTCAGCTTATTAGCTGAGCAAGAGGCTTCTTTTTGTGTAACACTGTCTTAGAGTTTCAAACTGTGAGTTTATTGCTCACATTTAAAGTCAATTTTTATTGACATTAACTCCTCCAGCTTAACTCCAAGAACATGTTAAAATTAAGAGTCAATCTATAAGGATGACCCCAGCCAAGACTCCAGGAAACAGAGATACACAGCCTGAACTGGTAATCTCCTGGGACCTGGGCAAACTTCCAATAGAGGGACTGACACCAACCCAGCCACATAACCTTCGACCTACAATCTATCCTACCTATGAGATGTGCTGGGGTTAAGAGTGGAATAGAGATTGTGGGTGACCAACCAATGACTGTTCTATCCTAAGACTCAAGCCACAAGAGTGAGCCCACCACTGACACTGTTGAATACCAGGACCCAGAGCTGGATGGTCCAGAGACCTAGGACAGAACCAAACACAACTGAAGAAAAAAAAAAAAGTCAATGCAATGATGCCTAATGATATTCTGCTATACTCAGAGATTGATGTCTAGCCCAACTGTCATCAGAGTTTCCATCAATCAATGATGGAAACAGATGCAGAGACCCAGTCACACATTAGGCTGAGCTAAGGGAATCTTGCTGAAGAGAGGTAGAAAGGATTGTAGGAGCCAGAGGGGTCAAGGACACCACAAGAAAACCCATAGAACCAACTAAGCTGGGCTCATAGGAGTTTAGAGTCTGAACCAATAATCTGGGATCCCATACAGGACTGAACCAGGCATTCTGTATATATGTGACAAATGTAGTTTGATCTTCTTGTGGGACTCCTAGCAGTGGGAACAGGAGCAGTCTTTTACTCGTTTGCTCGCTTTTGGAACCCCATTCCTTATAATGGGTCACCTTGCCCAGCCTTAATACAAGGGGAGGTGCTTAGTCTTACTGCAGCTTGATATACCATGTTTTGGTGATATGTATGGGATCCTGCCCTTTTCTGAAGAGAAATCACTGAATAAATCAATATTTCTCCTCAGTTGCATTGGCTCTAACTAGCCCTGTTTCAGAAGTGCATAAAGACTTTATTTACTCATTTTCCACTACAGAACTTTGATTATGAGTCAAGCCACAGTTCAGAGTTCATACACCCCAGGCAGTGTCAGTAGCTATCTAGTCCAAAGGTGGAATACCTGATAACTTTAAAAAATGAAATCATCACAGGACACCTTGATAAAATGATTGAAAAAATATTCTGAAGGGTAAAAAGCAAATCCTACTATGAAAAAATGTATTCTGCAATCAAGAAAAGACAATCAAATACAGGCTGTTTGGTAAAACATAAAAGCTGAAAGCTGGGCGCTGGCCATGTATCACTGGCCCCTCTCTAGAATTGCTCAAAACTTTAAACACAACAACTCCCAAAATTTAGACTTAAAGAAACTACAATCTCTGGGAACTCAAAAGTATTTATTAGCAGTTAAGTACTCTGAGAGAAGATCACTGCACCTACACTACACTTTATACACCATGTGCAATGGCTTTCATGGAACATTTTCATAAGATCAAATTAATTTTTTAACATTAAAGATACATACTTTTCTCCTGTCCTTTTTATTGTCAATACAACAAGAATGTTTCTCTCACAAACCTGCCTTTACCTCTTGGATTTCCTGTGTGATTAATGACATCTTTGACCAGTAGGAAGGACCAGGATATACGGTGACTAAAGGAGCTGCTATGTTTAAGCCTTACCTTCAATGCCATATATATATAGATAGATATATCTATCTATATATATAAAATCAAGAAAATATAATTCTATGCAATGTTTTATTAGAGATATTACTGGACATATTTTAAAGAATTATATTTTCTTATAACACTAAACACAAGTGACATTTTTCTTGTTACCATTCTGTAGGGAGACATTAAGATAAACCCAAGTCTTGGCTTTATTTACTAGGTATGAGAACTGAGGCAACTCGGTCACCCTACTTTTCAACTCCTTTTACCTGTAAATATCTCAGAAGTGGAAGTTTAAAGCAAAACTCTTTAAAACAGAACTTGATACACACCAAGCACTAATAAACAAAAGCTTTCTTGTTTTTTGAAAAAGTTAAAGCACGATCAGTCTTAAAGGATCTTTGTGTGTTCTATGAGCAAAGTTATTCTACTTCAGTTTATTGGTAAAGAGGCAAGAGAGCATTCTTCTAAGTTTAGTCACACCGTATTAACAATATCCTTATGGCTAAGTGTATGTTATTGTGTGGTAGGCAGCAAAACAGGTTGCAATGGACACTAAAATATTAATCCAGATAACAAAAATGTGCCAGTCAATGCTACCTCCTTTCCCAGGTGCTAATCTTGCTTAGGAAAGACACTCCAATTTATGCACAAACCTTGACAAACTGTCAAGAGAGCAGGAGGGACGAACTGAGCTTTTAAGACCACTGTTTTAAAGGCTGTATACTGTAGATGATGCTGGAGCAACTCCTGGGAACTCAAACTCAGTATCTCTTCACCATGGATCCTGGTAAAGGGGGGGGNGGCTGCTTTTCAGATTCACTAGGAATATGCTTATAGATGGTTTCTAAATTCACCTAAGTGGAGGTGCAGGGTTCCTTGCCTTGAACTTTGTTGTGGTTGCCATTTTCTGATTTGCACTGAAAGCTTTCCTGAGGTCTAAACTATTAAACAATCATTAACACTAACATGAAATCCCAGGGAGGGCGGTGGTTTGCAAGGAAGACCCCGGCCAGACATTACTACGAGGAAGCACATTAAGCTCCTACAAGACAGATCCAACTTTGCAGGGAACTCGAATCATTAAAACATCGTTTGCAAAGAAGCACCATTACAATTGAAATAATGGTGTAAAAGAGGCCTCTCTCAGAGCTTTGGATTCAACAGGTAGAACAGAAGGTGTAGAATCTACAGTTAAGGAAAAGCAGGAATCTTTTAATTACCACTGTAAGATGCGGGCTGGGTGATACACGGAGCACATAAAAAGGGAAAAGAAAACTGAAACCAGCGTTTGAAAGTGGATGTCAACAGATGTATGTAACCGACAGGGCGAACATGCCACCGAAACTGTATTAAACAGCTAAGCAAGGCGGCCTCTTCGCGAGGGGCCGAGGCCACCGCCACCCGCGCTCTCCCTCGGGCTTCTCGGCCTGATGCTCCGGGACGAGCCTCAGAGCTGCTCGACTCTTTGGCCTGTGCACCGACAGGTCCCGGAGAACCTGGCTTCCGCGCCCCACAGCACCC
>LOEQ01003750.1:70420-93965 GCA_001685075.1 Bramus lutescens
TCTGTGATAGGCTTCCGTTACCGGAAAAGGCGGGGCTTAGGCGACGCCGCGCAGACCGAGGAATTAGCGGACTCTCTCATTGGCCGCACCGGGTTATCCTGGGTGCCCGCATTTTCTTCGGAGAAGACCGGAAGTGGAGTCACTGAGAGGTAGGTCCCGGAAGTGGCTGCGGTCTTTCTACATAAGCAGTAGTTGCGCTCTCGTTCGCTTTCTTCCCATTTCAACCTCCTGTAGTTCCCTGACATTTGCCTCCAAAGCTGCTCAGTGTGCGGCTTTTACCCTGTTTGTGACCTTCTGTTTGTTGATCTTAGGGGATGTCACGGTTTCCTAAAGTGTCACCTGTTGGGGGTCCCTCTTAAGTTTCTCTTTTTGTGCCTTTTGACTTGCTAGAGTGAGAGGCTCGTTGGTATATGCTGTATTACTGCGTGACGGACACTTGTATTCCGAGGCTGTGTTTAGCATGTGGATTCACTACCCCTGCACCGCCCGCCCCCACCCTTCCTGTACGGTCTACATCCGGGACTTAGACTTTCTAGGCCCTGAAGAGAGGGCAAGAGCTCTGGTCGCTACAGGAAAGGAACCGCCCATTTCTGAGGGGGAGTGATTGGCTAGTTTAGTACCACTAGGTGAGGCACTACTTTACCTCTAGTTTTTCATGAATTTTATAGATATGGGCAAGGTGTAATTTGATGTGTTCAATTGCATATCGTTCTTCGAATGATTCAATTATTCTGAAGTCAGGCATTTTTTTTCACGCTTCCAAGTGTATCAAAATTATGGAAACCTTGTATATCCAAATACTTCTTTTCTTAGGCAGTATGGCTTTCTTTTTTTTATTCAAAATGTTGCTATTCTTTAATTTATTGGCCTAGAAGATATACAGAGAGCATGAGCGAAGGAAACTGATTTAATATATTGATTTATGAGCTCTTCAGCTGAATCATGAGAATCCAATACTTAGGGCAACACAGTATTTTTACTTAGTGCTCTATGTGATTGTGTATGACACTGTATGGCACCTAAGATTTTATTTGAAATTATAATTCGATTTTAAAAATCAACTCAATTCAGTTGCTAAAAGTTCATCAAATATTCAAATTAAGGCTCTTCGTTATTAGTAGTATCAAGACTGCAACAGAGGAAGTTAATGGGGGAATAGAGAAGAGAGCAATAGGAAATGATACAGTGTACGGTACTTTCCACATGTTATTTAATCATTTCAAAATTCCTGTGTGTTATACCTTACTACTCAACTTGAATAAATGTGAACGTTCCAAATGTAGTGGTAGAAAATATGTTCTGAGCTCACTAAGTTTAGCTTCTGTAGCAGTGAAAAGTGTTGGTAGATGTTATAAATGACTTATTCATGTAAAAATTGCTAAGTGCTACCTTTTGACACCCGAGATTGCTATTTCTGTCAGAGGCTATGCTTCAGGCTCTAGTAAGGAGCACAGTAAGCTAAAGTTCAAGATAGTAACTGGTTTGTTGTATTTATGAACAATTTAGGTCATAGCTTTTTTTTTACTTTAGGCCGTATCTTAACTTCAAAGTAGTAGCAAATAGATTTGTCAATTTTAAGTTATTCATAGAAGTACATACTACGGGGAGATAAAGCTGAACATGTGTGTATGGTATTTATTGTATTCATGTAAAATAGCAAAATGAATCTAACATACTTAGATCTATGGGGAACCTGTAAGGTGATTAGGCACACAGAGACCCTGATGTTGATTTTGACTGTAAGTGAATAATTCCTTTCTTCCTTCCGCAGTCTTTATTTTGCTTTGTTTTTTTCTTCCTGCTGGTGGCTCCACTGTGAATTTCTCATTTAGAATCATTTGGGTCATTTTCCTCCTAACACTGAAGCTTGACTGTGTCATTTCGTTATACAGACATTGTCTTCTCTGCATCTGGAGGAGTATTTTCAGCTTTCATGTCATAATCCACAGGGTTGTATATGAAATGATGTATTTACAGTTTTCTGCAGGAGTGCATTTAGCTTTCTTCACTGTTGTGAGGATTAAATGAGTAAGTATAAGCAAGTAATTTTCCCAGGTCTTTGGTACACAGTAAGTGTCGTGGTGTACATCACATTCTTCTCTGGTGGAGGGGTAATGATGGAAAATGATTCACTTTCATGTGATTCACACAATAAAAGGTTTAAAATTAATTAATTTTGTTCCAGACCACTGCATTTCTCTTTTTTCTTGATTTCTGTTATTGATAGTATTTGTGGTTTCTTTTTACTTTAATTACTTATTTATTGCTACTCAAATATATTACTGGGTTTTATTTTTATCTATAATTCTATCCATCTATTCCTTCATTTATTTTTGTGCTTGCTTTTTCTGATTCTTAACCAAATACATAAGCTGAAGTTAAGTTCCTTTGACTTTGATTGCTGCCTTCCTGGTCTCTATGTGTTTCCTTCTCCTCCCCCGTAATTTCTAGATTATGGCAGGCTAATTTTGTTTGACATGTTTTTCTTTCATCTTAAAAAATAATTCTAGGTGTCTTCTTTACCCTGGGAGCTGCTTGCCTGCCTTAGCCCCTCACCCCTAAAGCTGCATGCCTCCTTCAAGTCCTACTCTACCTGCTTCTGGGAGCACTGCAAAGCTGCGGAGTAGTCAGATGTATGCATTGGAATTGAACTGACAACAGACATTGACAGATGGGGCCTCAGCAGCTTGGCAGTCCCAGTCCTCTTACCCTACTCATCCCTAGCTGCAGCTTCCACACCAGCATCATTTCAAGGGATATTGACACAGCTGCCAAGTTCATTGGGGCTGGAGCTACTCCTTGGGGTGGCTGGCTCTGGGGTTGGGATTGGGACTGCTTTTGGAATCCTCATCACTGGTTATGCCAGGAACCTTTCTCTCAAACGACAGATCTGTGCAGTTCTGAGCTTTGCCCTCTCAGAGGCCATGGGGCTCTTTTGCCTATTGGACGTCTTTCTCATTTCCTTCGCCATGTGAAGCAGCTGTCTCCACTTCCACCTCCCATAGTTCTTTCATTGTCTGTCTGCTGTGTATATTCCTTTTCCTGTACCTCCTCAGGAAGTCTGGACAACGTGCTTGGCTAAGGGTTTGATAGACAAAAAATAACTAAATACCGTATTAATAAAAAAGATCTTATTAATCTTTTTACATTTTAACCTCATTTATTTACTTTCCCCAGCAATAACATTTCTGTATAGTTCTCTGTTTTGTCCCAGTTTCTTGTGTTTGATGTTTTTATGGGTTTTCTCCAAAACAACTCCTGCTCCCATGCCACACCAAGATTCTCTTCTTAATGTTCCCAGTGATCTCCAGATGTTGATGATCCTCAGGCATGGTCATATTTGGTTTATGCTTTGATC
The DNA here is from genome assembly GCA_001685075.1 of Bramus lutescens. Classification (NCBI taxonomy): domain Eukaryota; kingdom Metazoa; phylum Chordata; class Mammalia; order Rodentia; family Cricetidae; genus Bramus; species Bramus lutescens. The sequence continues at coordinate 73,779 of LOEQ01003750.1, forward strand.
ACTTCCTCGCCCATGAAGGTTTTTTCCTTACTTATTAGCTTTGTCTCTGGACCACAGTCACGAGTTTCTCTCTGCATGCTTTAATTCACATTCAAGTCACATGCTTTTCTTCCTGTTTCCTTGGTTTCTCCTTCTAGGCTTGCACTGCTAGATCCTTCTGTTCTTCCCAAATATTTATTGTTAAAGTGCTCTATTGCACATTATTTTATGCTCCTTTCCTTTCTTTATCTCTTTTCCATTATACCAAGACTTTAACTTGACGTATTCATATATCAATAATTCACACATTCATATTTTCATCCCTTCTCTCTCTAATGCTTTTCATCCATCTAGTTGTCTAACTGAATGCTGACATTTGTAAATTTAAAAATTTATTTAAAAATACTGTTTATGCACGTGTTTGTGCTTGACTGTGTGTGTTGTGTGCATGTCTGTGTGTGCGTGTCTGGTGTGTGTGTGTGTGTGTGTGTGCGCGCCTGCTCCTCTCTATGTGCATCATATAGATGCAGGATCCCATAGAGGCCAGAAATGGTTCTTAGTTACCATGGATCTGGAGTTAGGCAGTTGTGAGCTGCCTTATGTGTTGGCAGCCAAACCTAGGTACCCTGCAATAGCAGTAAGTGCTCTCAACCAGTAGCCTTCTCTCCAGCCCCTCCTTTGCATTTTAAAGGGACGGTGCAAACATTTCCTGTCATAGTTTGTATTGCTGTGCAGAGACACCATAATGATGGCAACTCTTACAAAGGAAGACACATAACTGGGGCTGGCTTACAGGTTCAGAGGCTTATTTAGTTCATTATCGTCATGGGAGGAAGCATGGCTGGAGAAGGAGCAGTGAGTTCTATACCTGTATTGGCAGGTAGCAGAAATAGACACACTGGGCCTGGCTTGAGCATTTGAAACCCCAAACCCCATCCCAGAGACATATTTCCTCCAGCAAGGCTGCACCTCTTAATATTGCCACTTCCTCATGGTGAAACATACAATTCTGTGAGCCTGTGGGGCCCATTCCAATTCAAGCCACCATGATCTCAAAGTGAACACCTTTCTTCCCAAACCTATTTTCATCTTAGTTAGTGGCTACAATGTACAACCAGTTTCTGTAAGTTAACTCTGGGAAATTACCTGGATTTCTCTTATATTATCCACTCTAGTTCTTGTTGTATGGATTTCAGAATTAGTGTTTTTACTGGTTCCTGTTTTTTTCTTCAGTCTTTGCTTCCTGATAATGGTCAGACTATATTTTAAAATCTTAATTAGGTTGTAGGATTCTAAGTGTACCACCTTATCTTTACAGATTACATCTTCAAATAGAATAAGGGCATCAATGGAAAAAGTGTAAATTCCACATAGATTCTGAGGTTTATTGTAATGTATCAGTGTTGATAACATGGGGTTTATTAGGCTCAAACTGTTTATAATTTTCTCCTATTTTAGTTTCAGGGAGCATAAGGTACCATCAGTCCAACTCATATACAGTCTTTCCTATTTGAGAAATGCGATGCTCAGAACTGAAATCCAATCACAAGCACTTGTATGGAAAAGGAATAAGACTTGCACTGCCTCCCCCAAACCTACCACTCACAACTGTACCATTTATCTGCCTGTTTACTAATCGGAAACAAGAAAGTGAATGACACTTGGGTATAAGAGAAATGAACATCAATCTTGGGGAGAAAACCCTATACCATATTCCAAGTTGTTACTACCTACAATTGAAACACACACACACACACACACAAATTTAAGAATCATAGGAAACTACCAATAATTAACATTTCCATCAACCAACAGCAGTTTTATGGGGTGTAAACAGTCATAAACTCTCCTAACACCACACAAGTACTGACATTCCTAATTAGAGGAGTAGTTATATACTTACCTTCCAGGCAGCAATTTCAACCATAGGAGAAGAAGTCCTAAAAACTAAAGTAAAAGATTTTATTTTGTGTTTTGTTGGTGATAAATGCTCAAACTGAACTGAACCGTTCATAAAATTTAATGAATCCCTGTTCTCTATTGTAAAAGTGTAAGTTCTGAGATCTGAGCTATGCAGATCACAAACCAACCAACCAACTAAACAGGAAGACACTCCCATATGCAAAGTAAATATAGAGTTTGGGAAGATAGTTCAGTTAGTAAGAGCTCTTGGACTGCAGGCATGAAGACCCGAGTTCAGATGCAGCACCAACAATAATAGCTGAATATCCCTGTAACCCAAGCATTGTGGGGTAGAGACAGGCAGACCCTAAATATTCTTTGGCATAAGTTCAGCATAAAACATCAGCTTCTGCTTTAGTGAGACACCTTATATCAGGCAATAAAGCAGGGAGCAATAGAGGAAGACACCCCAAGGCACGCTGTGGCTTCTGCTTATGTGTACATGGACACAAAAGTACTTATAGCATAATAGTTGTTATATAAGTCTGCTTTTCTGTTTAAAAAATTCTGTATGTCCCTGTTTTTGAACTTTTAAAAATGTGACAAGTCTTTCAAATAAACCCATAACCGTAATTTTGGTTTGCAATTTCATTTTCTTTTCCCTTTTTAAAAAGTAAAGTCTAACAAAATAATAGCAAGAATCCAATTATAGACTACTAACAGCTGGTTCTATATATTTTATGTCGAATTCCCTTTAAGTATTAGCCTACTTTTCTTGACAAGGGGCCACATAAGTAATTGCTTCATTAGAAACTTGCATTTATCCCTTCCCTGTCTGTAAGTTCAACTGCTTGGCAGAGCTGTAAAATTTGAACACCTGCAGTCCAAGCAGCTTGAAGAGGAGCCATAACTGACTATTAAGAGCAAGAAAAGAAGCCCAAGTTCAAAATGGTGTTCTCAATGATAGTGTTGTAACCAACTTGAGCTGACCTAAGCACTGGCTTCTGCACTGCTCCTTATCAGCATCCAAAAGGGCATACAAAATGCTTTGTAAACTAATTTAAAAAGTGTCTTGTTTATTCAGAAGCAACTGTGAATGCTATTTGTTCAGACCAAGATCACATCAATTGCGCACCAGCCAACAGCGTATTAGTCTTCTAAGAGAGAGGCCATGTAGCAAAGGCACAAAGTACTAAAGATAAGCTTCTCAATTCTCAACTGTTCTGAGCTCTCAATAAAGCTACTGATGTACGAATTGGGGTGGGACCCAAGTGGTTCCCCCTGCAGGCTCCTCTTAGATCCCTGGCTTTGGCTGAGAGAGGTGCTGATACTAATGTGTCCTTTAGTACTCTTAGGAAACAAAACCTGGGCTTTCTTACAGTCCTAGTCAATCAGCCTCTCTGAAGAGGATTCCACCCATTTTCTCCACGAAGCCCTGGAGCAAAACACTGGCTATTTCTGTGTACAAGGCTGGTAGGAGCAAAAATATGGTTGATTTGCCCTAGCTGACTCTTAAAAGAATTTAGGGGTCATTTGTTCCTGTGCTTGATTCTTGGATGTTTTGCATTTGATATTTTATTAGAGGGTAGTCTCAGTAAAGGAATGAAGTATTCAAGAAACTAGTTCAAATGTACATTATCAAGAGCTTAAGACTTAATTAAAACAATATATTTCTGAGGCTCCTGAGGCATGGATTACTTATGGGATACAGTGTTGTCACATGTGAGTGAGCTTATTAATATGTGTGCTGCTTAAATATGGTTCGCTTAGCCTTGCTTCACCAGCAGGTGCGCTAAAGTTGGAATGGAATGTTTCACAGATTTTATCCCAATTTCAAGCCTATATTATAAAACAGTATTTCTTTAAAATAAAATTAGCTTTATTTTGTGAAGTATTGACTTAATTGAGAAAATTGGGAAATAGTTAAAATGTTAACAATTCTAATATTTTTAGAATGGATCTGATTCTTAGCTGTCTTTTTAGTGTTATTGAGCTTAAAACCCTTTATTTTACTGTGAAATGAGTGACTGACAGGCATCTGGAATATTGAATTTTAAATGAACTTGTCTCTATATTTAGGAAATTGTTAGCGATTCTAAATATGGAATTTAAAAAGAGTGATGAACCAGCCTGTTTTATAGTGATGTCGTCAGCTGCTGGATTTTGCTTCCACAAAGTTAATGCTAACAATAATCATGGTTCTCCAGGCATCTGGGAAAAGAAATAATTGTGCGTGTAGGCATGTCCTTGTGTCCCTGTGTTTATGTAGGTCTATAGAAGCACAATATGGCATTTTAAAAGAGTTTTTGTACCCTAACTCATATCCCGAATTAAAGTGTCTTTGCTTTTGTATGTGTGCATGTGCACGTATCTCTTCATGTGTCTGAAGACATGAGGCCAGTTATTCCTGGCTTCATTTTTGACTCAAGATTTCTTATTGGAAACAGAGTCTTTTTTTCATTCTTTTTTATTATTACTTAAAAAAATACCAATCCAAATTCCCACTCCTTCCCCTCCTCCAAGTCCCCTCTCTCTCCCTCCACAGACCCTCCCCTCCACCCCTCCAACCCTAAGGGAGTGCCTTGTATCCTGCCCTGTGGAAAGTCCAGGGCCCTCCCTACTACATCTAGGTTGAGCAAGGTTTACATCCAAAGAGAATAGGATCCCATGAAGCCGGTATATGCGGTAGAGACACATCCCAGTGTCACTATCAGTGGCCCCTCACTCTGCCCCAGCTGTCAACCCCCTTCAGAGGGACTTGGTTATTCTCATGCTCTTTCACTCCCAGTCCAGTTGGAGTTGGTGAGCTCCCAACAGAGTCTTGTCCATTAGACAAAACTGGCTGGTCAGTGAACTGCTGAAATCTGCCAGTTTCTACCATGTTTGTGTGACAAGAACTTTATCAACTAAACTTCTCCCCGTCTCCCAAATCCAGGTTTGAATCCACATGAGTCAGAGATGTAGCTCATTCAGCAGAGTAGTGCCTGTAAATGCCCAAGTACCACTGACTTCCTTCCCCAGCAACACAAAATACTGGTGTAGTGTCATAGGTGTGATCTCAGAACTTGGGAGGTGGAGGCAGGGAGAACTGATCAGTTTAAGATCATCCTCAGGCACATTCTCAGCACATGTCCAACTCTGAGGACAGTAGGGCTTCATGACACTTGGTCTCAAAAAACCCAGCTCTTAGAGAGACTGTAATCACCGAATAAAACAATTTAAGGATACAATAGAAAATGGAAAGATTTTCACATTCATAAAGAAGCAGAAAAATGACCCACAGATTCATTTACTCCCTAGAAAAATCACATTTTTTTTTCACGGAAACAGAGAAAACATTAAATTCATATGAAAGTTCAATAGAATAAAATACAGGATTCAGAAATTTCAGATATAGTCACCCGATTTTTCACACAGGTGCAAGAAACACTGGAGAAAAGACAGGATCTTCAAGAAATGGTGATGGAAAACTGGATTTCTTCCTCCCTCCCTTCTCCCTCCCTCCTNCCTTTCCTCCCTACCTTACCCCCCTCCCCCGTCTCTTTTCAAGACAGGGTTTCTCTGTAACTGCCCTGGCTGTCCTGGAACTCACTTTATAGAACAGGTTTGCCTCACTCAAACTCACAGAGATCTGTCTGCATCTGCTTCCCGAGTGCGTGAGCAATCATGCCTTTTGCACAGCGCATAGGTTGAGACCTCTCAATGTAGAAGAATGAAACTAGGTCCTTATCTGCCAGCCTCCTCCAAACTCAATTAAAAATGGATCAATTAATGTGAGGCCTGGAACCCTGAAAATGTTAGGGGAAAAATAGGGAAAGACTTCAAGATGTAACTAGTGGTGAGGACTTCTGAAAGTGAGTCCAGTAACTGAGGAAATACTCCCCAGAACTGACCAGTGAGGAGCAGTGAATGAAATGCTTCTGTAGAGCAACACAGAATATAGAGTGGTGGTTCTCAGTCTTCTGAATGCTGCGACTCTTTAATACAGTTCTTCATCTTGTGGTGACCCCAACCATAGCGTTATTTTCATTGCTACTTCGTAGCTGTAATTCTGCTACTGTTATGAATCATAATGTAAATATTGGATATGTAGGATATCTGATATGTGACTCCTATGAATGAGCCAGTTGACTTCCAAAGTGGTCACAACACACAGCCCCAGATTAGGGGAAAATCTTTGAGAGCTGTACATTTGATAGAGGATTAATAGATAGAATACATAAAGAACCTAACTAAATAATGCAAAGCAAAACAGCTGAAGCACTAAGATGATTTGATCTCAGAAGTGTGTTGACTGGTTGATGTAAAGATAAATATTTACAAATTGATAATACAGTTTGGAATTAATTGCATTTGTGTAAAATGTACTACGTTATAGGAAATAGTTTGAACAGCTTATGTATGTTTTATATTTAGTGATTATAATGTCAGGGATTCAAGATTAAATGTTTAAATGTTTTAACACACATTTGAAGTAGGTACAGTTATTATTTCATTTGTTATCATCAGGGAGAATGTTACTTTTCCTACTAAATTAGGTAGAAATTACTTTGGTAATTTTCATTTTTGAGGCATCATATATTTAGTTTTAGACATATAAATTTAGACAAAATTTTAAATTTTGGATGTTCTTTGGGCTTTTTTGCACACTTTCCTGTAGGAGGGTAAAACTGTGAAACTTTATAAATAGACACCTCTTGAACACAGAGGTAAAAGTTTATAATAATTTAGCCTTGTTTGTGAAATGGAACAACATGGGGTTTTTTCTATTTTCAAATTATTTTGGAAATTTATTAAAATTATGACTTACTTAAGGTAGTATACTAGTATTAACTCAAAACTCATGATTTTATAATTTTGCAATTGACAAAACTTTTACTCAAATGCCAATTTAGTTTTGAATTTTAAAATATTTGCCTTTTTGAATGTATATTGCAATTTTATAACCCCTTTTCTTAAGCAAGAGAAATGAGAATATTCTTTTAGACTTTCAAAAATTTGGGGGAAGTTTATTATTCTGTGTATTCTGTTTGTGTCTGTATAGGTACACCATGGATTTGCAGCACCAGAAGAGACCAGATGAGGGCATGGGTTCCCTTAGGACTAGTGCTGCAGACAGTTGTTAGCAGTCCTATAGGTATTGGTAATCAAAACTGGGTCCTCTGCAAAAGCAGCCAGTGCTCTTAGCTATTGAGCCATCTTTTATATCCCCTTTTCAGATTTTAAATGATTAACTGGAAGAGATTCATGTTATGTGATTATAGGGTTTTTTTGTAACAGGTTTTTATAGTTGAGGTTTGTTTTTGGTTGTTTTTTTTATTTTTCCTTATCTATTTTAAATTTTAATTTGATTTCTTTTTGCTAGTGTCTTTTACTATTAAGCATATTTTACTGTTGCAGCAAGGAGGCCACTGCTTGTTCATCCCGGCCCCCCAGAACCAAAATAACCACACAGAATTTGTATTAATTAAATCACTGCTTGGCCCATTAGCTCTAGTTTCTTATTGGTTAATTTTTACATCTTAATTTAACCCATTTCTATTAATCTGTGTATCACCATGTGGCAGTGGCTTACCAGGTAACATTCCCAGCATCTCTCTCCAGCAAATCCATTGCGTCTCTCTAACTAACTCTGCCTTTCTCCCTCCCAGCATTCCATTTAATTCCCCCCTCCCCTGCCTACCTAAGTTCTGCCTTATCAACAGGCCCAAAGCAGTTTCTTTATTAACCAATGAAATCAACACAAAGACAGAAGGCCCTCCTACATCATTTTACTTTTACTTACTTAGTACATGTGTGAGTGTGTGCTTGTCCAGTGGTATGTGTGAAAGTCAGAGGACAGTTTTCAGGAGTCCTTTTCTGCTTTTCTCCTTTTGTCACATAGATTCCTAGGCTTCAACCCAGACCATCAGGATTAGTGATGGGCACTTTTATCTGATGCTGAGACATCTTTTTGGCCTATTAAGTATATTTTAATGGAGCAATACAACCCAGACGTATAGATAAAACATTATTTCTTTATTCAAACTAAATAATACATATTTTAACCTCATCCAGTATGATTCAAGGAAATCAAGCCCCAGAGTAATTTGCCAGAACTATCACTATGAATTCTTAGCAAAAGAATCTAAGCCTAAACATTGAAAATAAAATCTTTAAATCTCAGTTTCACTTTCAGTCCCCCCCCCCAACAAACAGATATTGTTAAATGGAGAGCTAAGTGGGTGGGGCCGAGAACACTCCTGGTTGATCCTGGTGACTCCTGGATGCTGATAGGAATGGGGAAATGGAGTCCTGCTGATGATTGATGTCTTCTTGGGCCTTTTCCCCAGTGGTAGCCTTCAAAGGTCTATGCCTGAGCTTGTGCTGATCAAGATTTTATATAAGTCAATGGAACCTTTAGATGGGAGATTTTTAAAACTGTTAGTGCCAGAGTCAGATAGAGATTATAAATATATTAGATCAACAGAGCAAACCACATAGTTAATATAATTTCAACAACTGCAGTATAAAATATGAAATTTTCCTCCTGCAAAAACACCAAGAAACAATATAAAAAACTGTATTATACATCTATATACACACACACATATATATACAGTGTGTATATATGTATATATATTATGCATATACATGTGATTATATAGGCTGTAGTAAAGTCTGACTCTGTAAATAAAATTTGTTGAGACATTTAGACCAATACAACTTCAAATTGGTGACAGATGGATTAGAGATCTAGATGTAAGAGGTGAGCTTATAAAGCTTTGACATAACACAGGAGATCATCTATTGACCCACACTCCAAAATGCAAGACTCACAATACTCACAATACATACATCTTGGTGAATTAGTTTGATGAATTGTATTTCATTAAAATTGCTGTCTTTTCATCATTATGACAAAAAGGAAACTGATAGTATAGGCCCATACAGACATTTATTTATATATATGCACTTATCTAAAATAGAAAATAAATCATGAATCAATGAAAGCAGATTAATATGAACGTCAGTAAGAAAAAAATTTGAAAACATTGCCAAGCCTGGAGATAGGTGTATATTCTCATCTAATAAGTATATGTAAAGAATGCAACACCCATTACTCATCAGGAGATGTGAATTAAAATCTCAGTGTGATGCAGAATTTATCCACCTATGTGGCTAAAATGAACCAAAGGGACATAATTGTTTAGGACTCTCATACAACAATGACAATTTGGTACAATTTTGAAGGGTCTTATCTTATAGTATCCAAACAGAACACGTGGTTTCCTCTGTTCCAGTAGTTCCACTTGTAGGAATGAGCCCCCCAAATACAATGATTTTTCTGGAATGTTCATGATAATGTTTGTAGTAGTCAAGACATGTAAAGTTCCAAATGACTGTCACTAGGAAAACAGAAGAATAAATTAAATCAGTATGATTGATTAATGTTCTGAATGATCTAAAACTGTAGACTGTAGTATGGATAAAGCTCTCAAATATGTTTATTCAAAGAAACTGTTCCTTTTGTAAGAGAAGAGTGGCTGTTTACTCTTGAGGAAAGGGAAATATAAAATTTACGCATGTTGCTGTAGTAATTTTCTTTAGCCTTCTGTCTTCTCATCTGTCAAATCTGCTAGTCACTGATGGGCAAAGGTGTGATTTGCTGAGTTCAGTGGTTGGCTCTCATATACAGCATTTTACTTTTATTTCTTTGAAGTTTTTATAGCTGAAAGAAAAGTATAAATGTTTTTGTCACTTGACAATTGTAGTCTCCTTTTGAATATAGATTTTGTTCTTTCATTGCAGGTAGCCAGAAATGGGAAGGAAAGTGAGCAGAATCTGTCTTGCTTCTGAGCCCAACATAACTTATTTTCTGCAAGTGTCTTGGGAGGGAACAGTAGGATCTGGTTTTGTTATTACTCTGACCGATGGCCATTCAGCCTGGACTGCAACAGGTAATTTTGACAGCAAATATATTTCAAGTTAAATAATGTCCATCATGAAATACTGTTTCACTATTGAATGATACAAATCCAGCACAATCAGAATGAATTCAAGTTTAAAGTGTTTTATCTGTCATTTATACAGCAAATGAGAAATGCTTATCTTTTTATTATAGGAAAACAATGGGATTTCAAGGATAATGTGTAGAGTACTCCTTATGTTAGTTCTGTAAGATGTAAATTTCTCAGTGAGAACTATCAGCTGCTGACTGCTGGCAGGGTAGCAATGGGGGAGATGGATTGTTATGCTGGCACTGTGCAGTGAGTGTACCCACGTGCTAGCTCTTGTATAAAATTAGAGGATGTGTAGGGCTAAAACCATGGTAGTGGTTCTGTGTGGACCTTTGTTGACTGATGGACTCAGCAGACTGTATTTCTACGTACATGCATGCATACATGCATATATAAATATACAGGCAATAATTAGAGAATACAGTTTTAAGTATACATTACTAGTTAGAAAAAAAAAACAAACTGATCACAATTAGCATGTCTGTAAATGAGAGCTCCCATTTCCTGTTTACTCACATTACACACTTATCTGTGAAATTCTGTGCAGTCTTCATTTTGTCCGCTAAGTAATGTAATTTAGTATGACAAAATATGATACAAGACTTTTTTCTGTACTCCCTGTTAGCATGATAACATTTCAGCTTCCTGTAGTGATCATATCTCAAGCATGGAGTTTTATAGTTTAGTCTGTAATGATTTGATTTTTCAGAACTATCCAATAAAGTTTTAGATTTTACATATGTTTTATGCCTTGCATTATTCAATTTTTTTTTGTTTAACTATTAGGGTAAATGTGTAAGTAAGTATTAAAGTGTATTTGTTAATTTTGTTTATTTAGGCTTATTACATAAATGTCATAGGGTACCTTGAGGCATTACACAAATAAGAATATTGAAACCATTACTAAATGAAGCACAAAAAATGGGTTTCCTTCCTATACCTCTTCCTGTCTTTTAGTTATTCAACTTTTTGATTGCGGTAGCCTTCAATTATGGATAATTTTTTCTCTTTTCATTTAAATAGAAGGGATGTGAGGTTTGTTTCATTCTCCCACATACTAAACTTTCTGATTTCTTTCCCATTAGCCATGCTTTATATAATGAATGTTTGGGGACCTAATTACCATGTGGCTTGTCATCAGTCACTTTTGTATTACAGAGTGTTGTGTCGCAGGGTTCTTTCATACAGTGGGTTAATGATTGATGGTCACTGTGTGCCTTGTAAAATAATTGCTTTGGCAGCAAGAAACTTATATCACCTATTTGTGGGGTGTATATTTAAGTTTATTGGAGATTAATTCTAGCCTTACTAATGTTTTACTGTCAAATATTTAGATTTGTCCAGAATCTTTCTAGACAGATATGTTGTGAACTATATGGAAATAACATTACAGAACTCATAGGAAAGGCCTTTGTATAGGTAGGTGTCTGATGTGAGGCCACCCATATTCTTAATGGCATAAAGTTTGTATCTTCTGCTTTCTGACATGGATTAGGATAGGCCTGTTTAGTCTTCACTTACACACAGGAACATTCTACAAATAATATCAAAACAATGTTTTTGAAGTTTTTGCTAGTCTTAGAATAGCTCCTCATTTTTATGTTCTTTTTTGTACTCTTGCCAGGTAGCAAGCTTTATTCTGGATGGGTTTTATTGTTGCTGTGTTTTCGTGTTTTCGTTCCAGCCGTGTCAAGTTTAGAGCAGTGAATGCATACAACTGCGTTGTAGTTATTAACATAAAAGTAAACTGGCAAACAAGTTCTTTTTCCAAGATTGAGGTTTAGAGTAGGCAATCAAAATTTCATGTTCCTTTAAATAGGAAATATTTAGTCAAGCTTTGAAAAAACAGGCCCTTTTTGCATATTATTTTTTATGTTGAATTTTTAAAAATTTATTTTGCATTTTAAGAATTTTATACAAGAGTCCTATGTTACATCATTTCTATACTTCCTTCTAACTCCAACTCCTGTATCTTTTCCATTTCCTTTCAAATTCATGTTCTTTTCTTTATCTTTATACATGTATGTATTTCTTTACGTATATACAAATACAGTCTGCTGAGTCCATTTTGTGTTTCTCATGTGTGTGTTTAGGCATACCACTTCTGATCTGATAACCACGCGAGGCTAATCCCTGTAAAAGACAGATTCTCCCTTTCTCAGCAGCCATAAATTACATCTAGGGATAGGGACATTTGAGATTTCTTCCATCCAGGCTGGATGTCATCTGGCATTGCTGTTATATAGGGTTGTCTTTAAGCAACCATGTTATTGACACTTCATGGTTGTAGTTTTCCTGTGATATATAGAAGATGATATCGACCAGCAAACATTCAGGTTTTCTGGCTCTTAAATCTTTCCACTCCCTCTTCCTCACTGTTCCTTGAGTCCTAATGGTAGGGATTGTTGTATGTTTATCAGTCAGCATTGGGCATTCTACAGTCACTTGCTTTCTATATTTTGACCAATTGTAAATTTCTGTAATGCTCTTTATCTTCTGCAAAAAGAAGCTTCTCTGATTAAGGGTGAGAGATACACTTTCTGAGGGTAAATATTTAGTATTCAGAATGGAGTTAGAAGTTACATTGGTTTAGGAAAGTGGCAGCAGTAGATTCTCCTTTATGATCCATGGTGCCACCATATACAGGCTCTTGGCCAGGTTTAAAATACTAGGCATAAATTTCCTCCGTTTCAGTGGCTTTAAGTTTAATTAGACAATTGCTGGTTGCCCCCAAGACATAAATGCCACTATTGTACTATTGTGAACATCTGGCCTGGCTGCTCATTTCTGTAGTTCATACCCATGACAGTTGGTTAGGGCTACTGCTTCTTTTCTCCCCTGAAAGCTTGCATAGCACCTTCAAATACTTTAAGATAGAGTCCTCAGAGAAGATTTCCAGTTCAGTTTCAGCTTGACTCTTCCCAACTTGTGTCTAAAGTGTGTAGAGTCTTCAGAAATAAGGCTGGTCTTACTTTCAAGTTCTAGAAGGCATTCAAGGGCATTGACAATAGCCTGTATTATTTGGGGAGTCTATTAAATTCCCCAGACCATCAACTTGAAGGGAGGTTTCTCATGCCAGGCAGTGGAGGTTTTGTTAGATTGTCTATAGCTCTTGGTGGAAGACATAATCACTCCTAGTGATACCAGCTAATAGAGAGAGAGAGAGAGAGAGAGAGAGAGACTCTCTCTCTCATACACACACATATGTGTGTGTATAAACTGGGGAAACAAAAGGAGGGCATGCAAATATGTCAAATAATTGTATATATACATGACTGTATGTCCTCCTTTTGTCTCCCCAGTTAACTCCCCTCCCCATTTTTTCCTGTTTCATTCATAGTAGCTCTGTGTCCTACAGTCCCCATGTCTTTCTTGCCCTGACGGCCCTTTATTACATACCTAGTATCTGTTCTTATTCCAGGGTGTATGTATAAGGATACAGAGCCAGGATCTGTAAGGAAGTGTGAACACTAGCATTTGTCCTTCTGGATCTGAATTACCCAACACAATATAATCAATACTTTCTAATTCCATCTATTTATCTACAAATTTCACTGTTTATTTTTCTTTACAGCTGAATAGAATTAAGTTGTAAATATACACATTTTTCACTTATCATTTATCAGCTGAAAGAAGTTTGCTTTGTTTTCATTTCCTGGCTCTCTGCAGCAATGAACATGACTGAGCAAGTATCTAAGGAGTAGGATATGAAGTCCCTTGGACATAATTGGACATATGCCAACAAGTGGTATAATTGGGCCATGTGATAGACCTACTTTTAGATTTACAATTCCTAATTGCTAAGGATATTGAATTTAATTTTAAGATATCTCTTAGCCATTTTTATTTATTCTCCCGAGAATGTTCTGTTCAGACTCACAGTTCATTTTTTTTAATGAGAATGTTGTGTTCTTAACTTGCTTATACATATATATGTATGTATATATATGTATACGTATGTATGTATGTATGTATGTATGTATGTATATATGTATGTATAAATCCTCTGTCAGATATGTAGGTGGTAAAACTTCTCTCAGTCTTTGGGCTTCCTTTGCACTTGATCATTTATTTCCTTTGCTGTATAGAAGCTTTTTAGTTCAAAGAGTGTTCAAAACAAGCTTCTACAAAACTCGTACGTTTGAGTGTAGGAGCATGAGGATTAGAATTATTAGACTAAAGGAACAGAGACATAGGAGAAATAAGAGACAGAGACACAGAACAAGCATTCTGCCTCATTTATTTTCCCTACACTTATATGCTTCACTCCAAAAGGTCAGGGGGAGGCAACAGACTTCATTAATATGATATAAGGTATAGACTTGAAATCGCCAACCTTTGGTCCAGGTGGAACAGATCCACCACTGCACCTAAAATAATAATTAACCACACCCTAGGTCAGGATTTCTTGTTTGTAGCCACATCTGTTGTCAACAACTTTGAGAGAATAAGCTCAAACTCTCTGACCTCCAGTCAAGGTAAACAGGCTCACAACTGTGCACCCACACATAAAAGAGGATCCACTTGCCAATTGTTAGCTCTAATTCCTGTGCAAGTAGAAGGCTATTCAGGAAGTCCTTTGCTGTACCTGTATTCTCTAGGTACTGCCCGTTTTCTTCGAGCAGTTTCAGCATTTTAGGTATCATTGAGGTTTTAATCCAGTTGGAGTTGATTTTTGTACAGGGTGATAGATCAGGCCTTATTTAAATCTTTTACTTGTGGACATCTAACTTACTTAGCATCATTGTTAAAGATGCTGCCCCCCCGTGTATATTTTTGATGTCTTTGTCAAATATCAGATAGTTCTTGTTACATGTAGTCATTTTTCTATCTTATTTTTTGTTTCATTGATTAACATAACTGATTTTGTCAGTCCCATACTGTTTATATTACTATGGCTCTGTAATAGAACATGAAATCTGGTATGGTAGATCTGTTTCTTACAGCATTATTGCTTAAGTTCAATATTGCTCCTGCTAATCATTGCCTTTTATGGTTACATATAAATCTTAGAAACTTTTTCTGTTTCTATGAAGGATGTTATGGTTACTTTGATTGACATTGCATTAAATTGTAAATTGCATTGTTATGATGATTATCTTCACAGTATTAATTCTACCAAGATGTAATCATGAATGTAGTTGGAATTTCTTTTTACCCACCAGCCCTCCAATAATGACACAGAGACTTATTATTAATTATGAAAACTTGACCTTTAGCATAGACTTGTTTCCAACTAACTCTTATAACTTAAATTAACTTGATTTTTATTAATGTACATTTTACCGTGTAGGTTTTGCCTCTCTCTCGTTCTGCACACCCCACCTGCTCTGCTTCTTGCTGGAATCTCCCACCTCTCTTTTTCCCAGAATTCCTCTCTCTCTGAAAAGTTCTGCTTATTCTCTCTTGCCTAATTATTGACTATTTAGCACTTTATTAAACCAATCAGAAGGCATTTTAGGCAGAGATACATCTTTACATTGTACAAAAAGATTATCCCACAGTATTAATTCATTTTTATCTAAATAAAAAGGAAAGGTTTTAACTCTAACACAGTAATACTATATATAATAAGAACAATTATCAAGTAAAAATTGCATTCACCATGTCCAGTTCATTTGTATTTGGAAAACTCAGAGAATATACTTTATTTTCTATCCTATCTTGGCGAATCAAAAGTTTTATACCTAAACCACTTTCTATCATAATTTGTATTACCAACCCCAAACTATCTTTTTAGACCTTAAAATATTTTCTTAGATAAAAGTTAAGCTTTTAGGTCTCTCAGCTTTATACACTCTACACCTCTTTTGTTTGTTTCTTTTTTGAATTTGGTAAAAAGATAAACTAATTATAACATCTCGTCCTCACTGCCATCAGAGACATGAGAACAATATAACATTACCTTAATGAACAGGATTTGTAGCCTAAACATCTTCCAAAATTATAGAAATGGCAGAAACATCTGGCTGCCTGAAGAATCACCCAAGTTTCCCCTATCTTTATCCTACAGGCCTAGAATATCTGACAAACTTTTCTGCGAAGCAGTGATTTTGAAGGACTGTCCTACCTTGTCTTGGCAAAGTTTGGCATCTACCTTCTTTTGTGTCCCACTTGTTCAAATTGGACAGGACATTGTCATCAGTTGAGGCAGAAGCAGTTAGTTTCTTGCTCAGGTGCTACCTTTTATCCACAATGAAATCAAACTCTATATGGAGGTTCTTCAATGCCTGTCATACCTTTTTGAAATAAATTGGTGCTGCCAGTAGCAGACATGTCTCATTGTCATGAAAAGCTGTATGTTGTTAAAATATCTTAAATGTTGTCTTCTGTAGGTCTTTAAAGTGTTTGAAGACCAACTATCTATCTAAAAACATATCTCTTTGAGCTTGAAAACATTCTAACATGGCCACAAATTTGATTGTTAGATGATCTCCTACTAACCTGTATTTCTTAATCATCTTAAATAGTTTTTAATAATGATTTTCAAGCACTAGAAGTTTATATTATATTATATTGTTAAATGAACTGCATAGCTATAGTACTTTAAACTAGCATAGAAACATACATTCAGTATAGTAAAAATAACCTTAAGTTTATATCAATATACAAAAATTCATAGTAATGTAAAATATTTAACACTATTAGTTGGTTTTTTAGTTTAAACGTAGATTCAATAATCTACCCTTTTATCTATCATTTCTTTATGCCCCCATTTTTCTTTAAAGAATGAGATCTACGAATCTAATCTTATTTGCTTAGTTTCCTTGATCATGACCAATAACAACTTGCAACTAACCCAACTAACCAATAACAAAACAAACATTCACCAAATCACCAAACAACCAGAAACCACCCACCACAGCTCTTGGGAATGTGGACATCATGTTCTTAGATTACTTTCTCCTGTTTTGGAACAATGGCATCTTTAGGGGACCGTGAGAATTTACATAATGATCTTGTCCTGGAAGAGCTAGCTGTTATCCATCTCAGTGTAATGGGAAAGTTCATGGCTTCTATCTGAAGTCTTGTTTGGAGTAGTCTGGACCATCTTAGTTAACTGCTTTGAAATTGTCTTGTGCAGTTTGTAGCCCAAAGCTATCTTTGAGTGTGTTTGTCAGTCTAGTGACATTACTATAATCCAGGTTGAACTATCATTATAGGGTCCCATCTTCTGCTTAGAGGTCTCAAAGGTCACTGCATGGAATGGTCATGGTTCACTACAGAAAATTTAAACATTTTAGATGTAATATGTAGCAGATCTTTGAGAGGTCAAAGGACCACAATTTGTTAAATACATCTGAGGTACACAAACTTAGTTTTTAATTACCTGCTTTAGAGTCAAGCCTAAAATCACATACAGGAAGGTAGATGAATTAGTTAGCACTCTATGTAACCATAAATATCATGACAAAAAGTTTAAATATATATAATAATCTTATAAATATTGAGATAATATTTATGCCTTAACAAGAGTTTTAAAGAGTCAAAATAAAACCAAAGGATTATGAGATTTGTGGCAGTGAAATAGTCCCTTAGGGTTTTTTTTTTCTGTCCCATATCAAGTGACTCTTCTGACATGAGACAGAGAGTTTGGATTTTTCTTAAGCACACTTGGGTATAGAGAAGGAGAAAGCCACATTCTAGCTCCAAAGCCAGCTTTAAATTTCATTTGAATTGATTCTACAAAATGACTTGACTTACATGTCTGTAGAAAAGAACAGAAACAAACATTTGGGAAGATTTATGAAATTTTATTCTGTTTGAGGTGTGCCATATCATTAGGCCAATTTATTCTTATTTTGGGGATATTTTCTCTTGATGGTTTGCCTTTCTTCTTCAGATATCTCATTTGTCCAGCAGTCTTCAGATTCCTTAGTTAGATGCTTTTATTCTCTTGGAAAGACAAAAACAAAACACCACCTCAACTCTAACTTTGATAAGTTCTCCTTTTTGACAGGTTATATCTGATCAAATGAAAGACATTTATTAGTCTTTTAAGTTAGTTTAAATTGAATGGCCAATATTTGTTTGATGGTGAATTGTCTTTCTAAATCAAGAGGTCTCTCTTGTTTGAGTCTAATCTTTATCTGTCTTGATGGTATTCATAGCCTTTTCTCCCCATGGGAACAAAAGCAAAACATCTTCCTTAACATAACACATATCCTGGTTTCCATTCTGAAATCAACACATCTTTATAGTATACAGACTGATTTAATTCAGCAGTTTTTTTAATCTATTGTCTCCCCAGAGCTATATTTCCTTTCTCATTAGCATTTTAAAAAATTAAAGTTAATAAGACATTATTTAATTTATCATTGTGTAATTTATTGCTGCTTTATGTTCATTAAGGCCATCTTTTAAAGTGCTATTATATCATTCTAGAACTCTTTGTCATGTAGGATTGTGTGGTATACACATAATATGCTTTATGTTGTAATATGTAAAAAACTGTTTCATTTTACTAGAGACAGGCTTGAACATTGTCAGTCTCAATTTGTACAGGTATTCCCATAAT
This sequence comes from Bramus lutescens, assembly GCA_001685075.1. Classification (NCBI taxonomy): domain Eukaryota; kingdom Metazoa; phylum Chordata; class Mammalia; order Rodentia; family Cricetidae; genus Bramus; species Bramus lutescens. Next base: position 92,178 of record LOEQ01003750.1, read on the forward strand.
GGCCATAGCTTTTGATAAATGTCTAATTACAGAATTAGCCTTTTGGATCAGAGAAGGGAGTGAGAGGATGTCCCTGGTTGTATCTTTTGCTCAGAAGCAAGACAGATTCTGCTCACTTTCCTTTCCATTTCTGGCTACCTGTAATGAAAGAACAAAATCTATATTCAAAAGGAGACTACAATTGTCAAGTGATAAAAACATTTATACTTTTCTTTCAGCTATAAAAACTTCAAAGAAATAAAAGTAAAATGCTGTATATGAGAGCCAACCACTGAACTCAGCAAATCACACCTTTGTCTGTGGCTCCTACAATTCTTCCTTCTCTTCTTTTCTGGAATTCCCAAGCTCCGAGGAGATGGACCAAATGGAACATTTCAATTTGGCCTCTCTCTCCATCTCCATCATGTGGCTGTGGGTCTCTGCATCTCTTCCCATCAGTTGTTGACTGAAGCCTCTCTGTTGACAATTGGGCTAGGAATCAATCTATGATTATAGCAGAATATTGTTAGGAATCATTTCATTGACTTTTTTCCCCCTGTCATAGGTCTCTGGACTAGATTAAACACCAGTGGTCACATCATTAAAGAAAACTGACTCTTTCCCCACAGCTATCATACCCCAGTGAATCAACTAAGGATGAGATTACATACTTATCTCCCCCACTCCAATGCTTATATACCTTTTAAAGGAAAAGTGTACAAAGAAGAATGATATCCTGTCTTTCTGTTTTTCTCTCGGAAGTTAGTACAGAATTCACAGGAGGTTCATGAAACATAGCTGACATGATTAGATGAGATTGAGAGCATTATCTCAGATGTGAACACTTGAAGGCAAACTCCATATGGTCAGCAGTTTTTCCTATGTTTAATCTTTGTGTTTATGTATAGAATAATCTGTTACATGGTATTTCTTCCTTAAGCAATTTTCAATAGGTGAGTTTAATTAATAAAATATATAAAATATTTTAAGATAGATCTATTTTCTTTTTAAAGAAATTTAGCATACTTTTATGTTTTCAAAATTTTTATTGGCATATTACTTGTCCCAAAGTCTTTATCATGGCACTTTCATGCATATTTAAAGTAATGTTGAGCCTATTTACCAACATTTTCTTATTTTTCCCTTTCTGATGTTTCTGTTCTCCCTCTTCCTCCCAAAGCACTTTTTTTTTTAAATTTAGATTTTATGTATGAGAGAAAGTATGCAGTTTTCTTTGTTTTTCTGAGTTAAGCTTATTTCTTTTAATCGTTTGCTTTCTGTTTTATTCATTTTACTCTATTCTTTGTATTTACCACATTTCATTTATCTACTCATTCATTGTTGGGCAGTCAGGCTGATTCTTTTGGCTATTGTGAATAATAACTATGGGATATGACGGTATCCCTATTTTATACTGACTACATTTGGTATTTACCTAAGAGTGCTTTAGGATGCTCTACTCTGGAGATTTGGGGGATGCTTCATACTGAATTCCAGAAGGGAATTACTAATTTATACTCCTTCCATCAATTTTAAAGGTTCTCTTTTTATATTTTAATCAATGCTTTGAAATTTTCATACCTTTTAAATGTATTTTGATCATACTTTTTTCCCAGCTACCTCTGTCCAAATTTGCATGATGATCTCTAGCCCACCTCCCTCTCCTCTTTTGGATTTTATGATTATTTATGATTATTATTATTATCCATAATTTTCTGCCTCCAGTTAGTGCTTAGCATATGCATCCTAGGGGCAGGGCAGACTACCGTTGACACCTTCTATTTGCTGCATCTTCAACTTTATTGTTTT
>LOEQ01003750.1:98995-117236 GCA_001685075.1 Bramus lutescens
TTTTTAGTCTTGATTGATTCTATTCTAGGTCTTTGGGCCATCCAGACTTCTGTTTCTGGCCATCATGGCTTGGTCATTGTCACAAGTTTTACAACGACATTATCTCAGTACATATTGCAGGCAGGACAAATTGTAGGTCTAAGTTTTGTGGATGAGTTAGTGTATTCCAGACCCAATACTGGAAGCCCTGCCTAGTTACAAAAGATGACCAGTTCAGATTTCATATTCTCCATTACTAGGAGTCCTTTCTAGGGTCACCCTCATAGATTCCTGGGAGTTTCCACTGCACTGGGTTTCTATATTGACTCCTAAATGCCCTCCAATTATAGTCATTTCTCACCTTACTTTTTTCCACACCCCTACCCCTACAGCCCATTCCTTTTTCCCATTCCCACCTATCCCCTAGTCCACCAGCAAAATCTATTCTACTTCCCCTTCTTAGGGAAGGTTTAATTCTACCAGCAGAGGGCAGTGGGATGAAAGAAGAAAAAGAAGGATAGGGTCAAATGATTTGTTATGAGGTCAAGAGAATTGTAACAATTTTGCCTTTTGATGAAGAAGTTCATGAGATTTTTGAGATTCCTGAAAAAGGAAGTATTAGGGACGGGGAGGAGGCTAGCATGTTGGCTTGGGCATTAACCAATGTTGACGAGTTAGAATGACCATGATATGAGTTATAAAAGAAGGTTGAGTTCGTTGTCATATAGAAGTCTGAAGAGAGAGAAATAATTATGAGTAACATTAGTAGTGGGGTTGGGTTTAAAATTTGTAGTTTCTATAAGAGAAACAATTTTAACACAAAATAGAGTCAGTTAAAATGGTCAATGCTGAGACACATCTAAAGCATTTTCAGATTGTTGAGCTGTACAACAAGGGGTCAGTGTAATCTTTTTCATGGAGGATTTGGAATTTATATATAAGACTTAAGCTCCTTATGCACTTGAAGAGCCATCTGTAAAAGCATTAAAAAGAGAACTCTATAGGATTTTCTGATGTAATTTTAGGTAATATCCATGGGTTATCTTCAAAAGAAATATTAAGAGGAGATCTATAGGATAATGATTATCTGTCATTCATACATAATATTTTATTGTTACCTGCAAATTATTATCAGTGTAGAAGAAATAATTAACCTGTGATTTTAAATGTACAGTGGTTTCTGTAAGCTCTGTGCCAGTAAATTAATTAAAATGTGTCCTTATCAAGTCTATAATTTATTTTAGATGAGGAGTTACAGAATATTGCAGAGAATTATGACATGCACAAATATTTATGTTACCATTGTCTTGTTGATATATAATTCCAATAGATGATGAGGAAGAAGGAAGGATATTAATTGATAAGACAGCATGGGATTGATTTAAGGAACTACCACTTTATCAGCAGCATTATGTAATAAACTAGTAACTTGCTTCTTTTTGGCTGTTTTGTCTTACAGAGTTTAATGGAGAGTCTTCAGAAAGTTAATTAAGGAACAGAGCTAAATATTTAGTAGTAATAGATATATAGGACATACTTAATTCACATGACCCTCAATTTTTTTTAAAGTAAGTAAAATTACATTGTTTGGGATGTTCTAAACAGAGAGGATAATGGAGAATTTGTTGTTGAGTAATAATATATCCTAAGTTATTATACGGTGATTGCTTTTGTATTTTATCCAGAGCTATGCTTAAATTTTGTTCTCTTAGTTTAGTTAAGTACTCATTTATGTATTGATTAAATGGGTAGGACAGGAAAAAGTCATCCATATAATGAAAGACCAAAACCTTAGCAAATTTAGTCAGCACTGAATTAAGTGCTTTATGTACATAATATTGCATATAATAATGCTATTTTTCATCCCTTATGGTAGAACTTTCCATTGATATCAGTTCATGTACTATTGATTGCTTAAAGTAGGAATAGAGAATGTAAAATTTTCCTTATCATCAGGACGTAGAGGGATAGAGAAAAAGCCATCCTTTAAGTCAAGTATAATAATGAAATGTCCTTGAGGAATCATATTAGGAACAGGGAACTCTGGATGGAGTAGCATTTATGCCCCAGAGATCATGCAACAGTTAAAATTTGTTCTTTGCCTTCTTTCAATTACAAAAAATATGGGAATTCTAAGGACTGACTTCTATGTCCTACTTGCAATTATTCTTGTACTAGGAGTTGGTCCTGTTTTAATTTTTAACCATTAAGGGGCCACTGATCAATCCCTACAGGGTTATCAGATTCTTCCTTGCCATAGTAACAGTTTGGATGACCATTAATCAGTGACTCAAATTTGGGACTGGTGATGCTTTCTTGTCTTATATTCATCAGATGATTAGTAAATAGCAGTAGTAAGTACACCGTGCATTTGTTGTGATAAATCTCTTCCTTAGTGATTATGCAGAGTCCTGAGATGACATAAGGTTGACTCATCATCAGTCCAACATAAGACATTAGTATTTTAAAGCATCCTGTTGACCTCCAACACCTTCCTTGTAAGGGGGTCTGGGTGGGTGGCTCCTCTAGACACTGGCCAGTGGAGGTAACATTTTCTTGACTAATATTTGACTGATCTGCCTCAGTTTCTATGTTACCTCTAAAGAAATAGTTTTCAGTGTATGAGATCACATTGGGTAGAAAACATTGCATTCCTTTCCTTGAAGGAACAACCCTTAATATTCAAGGTTCCTCTCTAGTGCATGTCTATGAGCACAAAGAACTCTATGCCCCCTACAATAAGAACTAGATGAAATAGTTGACATCATGAAATCTCCCTTATAGAAATTATTGGTTTATATGTTTTACCAAATCCCTGGTTAGTGTAAATATTTCTCTGTTGCAGGGGGGTCAGTTGCACAGAAATTGTATTAATTAAATTGTATTAATTAAATCACTGCTTGGCCCATTATCTCTAGCCTCTTATTGGCTAACTGTCACATCTTGATTTAACCCATTTCTATTAATCTGTACATTGCCATGTGTCAGTGGCTTACTGGGAAAGATTTGGCATGTCTGTCTGTGGCGCTCCATGGTGTTCCTCTCTCACTCTGCTTTCTTCCTCCCAGAATTCAGTTCTGTCTTCTCCGCCTACCTAATTTCTGCCCCTATTAGGCCAAGACAATTTCAATTTCTTTATTCATTAATCAATATAAGCAACATATAGAAAGAAGGACCTCCTACACCATTTCTCCATGAGTTTGGTTGCCAAGTTGGACCTTTATGCTCAATATCACTTAAATATATCAATTCAGATAGTTTCCAGTGGCAGAATACATTTTAAATCTTCACTTTGTTCTAGAGTATTTATATGTGCTGTTAAGTTAATAATGAGGCCTCTCTCTCTCTCTCTCTCTCCCTCCCTCCCTCCCTCTTTTTCTCTCATTTTTTTAAATATGGATACTTTGTGCTATGAAATTGCCCTGTAGAACTCCCTCTCTTCTGTCCCTTAGGTTTGGGTGTGCTGTATGTTCATTTTCATTCAATTTTGAAAGTCTTTAATTTCTTTCACAGTTTCTATCTTGACCCATATTTTATTTAGTAGATACTTGTTCATTTTCCATGAGTTTGTAAGCTTCATATTTCTGTTGTTGTTGATATCTAGCTTGAATCCATGGTGATCAGATAGGATACAGGATGTTATTTCAAATTTTCTTGCATTTGTTGAGGCTTGCTTTGTGTCCAAGTATATGATTAGTTTTGGGGAATGTTCCATTAGCTGCTGGGAAGATGGTGTATTCTTTTGTGTTTAGGTGAAATGTTTTGCAAATAGGTTTTGGTATACCCAGATCACAGAGTCCCCACCAAACCAAGTAGGAAAACCGAGTCCTGTAATAAAAACAAAGAGCCTTTATTCTTATTCAAGTTCAAACTCAGACTCTCATGTGTCTAACATATTGGTGTGATTGGAGAGCCCGAGCTTAATTGGGGTGGTTTTTATAATAGCAAAGGTTGGTGTGAGGGATTTCTAAGTTTTAGGACCTCTGATTGGCTAAAATTTGTCAGGGTTGTCCTGGTGAAAAGAGATGGGTGTGTCCTGGCAGATTCTATCTCCAATGGTTGGAACATTAGACATTTCTTTGGATGGTCTGTTTCTGGGTGATGCTTGAGTGGTCTCAGTTTGTGGTCTTTTTTGGAATCAGGTATATTATAGGGTAAACTACTGAGACTCAGGCCTCTATTGAATTTGTTATGGCTGGGTCCTACAGTATTATGAATTTTTTTGTTTGATGTAAGCATGTAGTGTCCTTTCCTATCTCTTCTGATTAGTTTTGATTTGAAATCTATTTTGTTAGACATTAAAATTGTTGTACCAGCTTGCTACTTGGGCCTATTTGCTTGAAATATGTTTCCATGATTTTACACAGAGTCGATTTTTTCTCCTAAGTGTTAAGGTATGCTTCTTGGATGCAGCAGAAGAATGGATACTATATTCAAATGCAGTCTATTTGTCTATGTTTTTTTTTAATACGGAATTGAGACCATTTATGTTAAGAGTTAGCAATGAGCAGTACTTTTTGGGTTTCATCATTTTGTTGCAGTTGAATGAGTGTTTTTCTTCGTTGTTTTGACTTACTGCTCTGGGATTATTTATTCCTCATAGATTATTTTTTGGGGGGGTTAACCTCTTCACAATAAAGTTTTCCTTCTAGAACTTATTGTAGTTTTGAATTTGTAGATAGATACTGCTTAAATTTTTGTCATGGAGTATCTTTATTTTCCCATAATTATAATTGAAAATTTACTAGGTGTGGTAGTCTGTGATGGCATCTATATGATCTCTCAAGAGTTTGTAGAACATGTGTCCAGTCCCTTCTGGCATTTAGGGTTTCCATTGTAAATTCTGGTGTTATTCTATTCTAATGGTTTGCCTTTATATAAGGTATTTGGTCTTTTTTCCTTATTGCTTTGATCTGTACCTTTACTGCTACTATTACTTGTCATGGATTTTTTTTTCTAGTTCCATCCATTTGATGTTCTATATGATGTTTCTACCTGACTAGGCATCTCCTTCTTTAAGTTTGGGAAATTTTCTTCCTGGATTTTGTTCAATATATTTTATATATCTTTGATCTAGGTTTCTTCTCCTTCCTATATTTCTATTATTCATAGATTTGATCTTTTCATAGTGTTCCAGATTTTCTTGATATTCTACCTGGATTTTTTTTTAATTTAATATTTTCTTTGAACTAGTTATCCTTTTTTTTTCTTTTTTCTTTTTATCCTTTCTTCAATGCCTGAGAGTATCTCTTGCACTCTGTTGGTGAGGTTTGCCTCTGAGGTACCCATTTGAGTTTCTAAGTATCTTTTTTCCAGATTTTTTCTAATTTCTTTTTGATATCATTTTTACTTTCATATCTTGTACACTTGTTATTTCATTTCCACTCTTTATATTTCTATAGATTTCATTAATGGATTTATCCATATCTTCTTTAAGGTTCTTGAGCATATTCATGATAGCTCTTTTGATGTCCTTGTGTTTTGTTGTTCTTCACTTCTGGTACATTTTTCAGGATCTGTTACAGTAGGTTTGTTGGGCTCCAGTGGAGGCATATTGTCTTGGGTTATATTTACTTTGTTTTTATGCTGATGTCTAGGCATCTGGGTTTGGGATGTTTGTATCTAGGTGCTGATATCTGGTCTCCTTGGTATCTGCTGCCCTTTCTTTTTCTTAGAAGAGTCTCGTCGTTGTGTTTCTCCTGGTAGAGAATGCTTCTGAGATCCTGCCGATTGTAGCTGCTGGGGGACCTGAGTATAAAGTGCTTTTAGATATTCAAGCTGACTCTTAAGGATTGGAAATAGGCTTGAGGGATGCTGGGGGTTGGTAGTTGATAGTTTCTGCTGTAGGGAGGAATGCTGGGTATGCCACCATGATCTGCATAGAATCCTGGGGAATGGGAGAAGAAAGGAGGAGAGGCCTCACTCAACTGGTGGTCTGGGGATAAAGATTACAAAGATGGGGGTAAGATTAAGGGACTGGACATGGTGGACAGGAGGGCGTGATGTGATTCCTACCAGATTTATTGGCTGGCTTGGTAGCCTGTTCCCAGTTAGGTACTGTGGGAGTTGGCAATTGACCCAAAGGGAAGGGGTAGTTCAGGAAGGCTCATTCTCATATAGGCTAGAGAGCCTATATGGCAGGTGGGCTTCCCGAAGTGCCTGATTCCCAGCCTGGTTTGAAGGATGGGTTCCCAGGGAATGCCATATTATCATCTCTTCACAATTCCTACAGCTATGGGTATGTTTGGATGAATCCATTGATAGTTCTTTGTGACAGATCTTGAAATAAGAGAAGTTTCCTCTTTATGTGGTATTTTGTTCATAGATACCCTAGTTTAGATTTTTTTTTTCAAATGACTAAAGTACAATGAAGTGTGTAAAGTAAAATAGGCAATTTCTGTTCTGGTATATAATAGTTTGGTGGGTTTTTTTTTTTTGAAATTTAGGAAATATATGTGAAAGATATGTCACTACATTCTATATTTTTATTCTACATTGTAATTTAATATCATAATATAGTTAACATTAGAGCAAATATTTAATTCATCCAACCCAACAAAGATCCAAACAATATTAATATTTTAAATTATAGTTATTGGTCTCCTTTCCATCTTTTGAAGCAGTGATCAAATAAAATTCTATAATATATTTTGAAACAATTGAAATAATTTTGAAACATTATTGCCAATTCAAAATAATATTTGCTACAAAGGGTGCTTTTGTGAGAAGTGCCTTGTAAATGTATGGTTTCACTGACTACCCACACTGTTCTCTAGCTCTGGTACCTTGTAGGTATTCTGTAGAATAGCCATTTGAGAACTGACTCATTGTTTCTCCTTACTATTTCAGTAACAATTTGTTTGTTATAGTGTACTTTAAGCCAGCTGTGACATCAGTATGGACCACCCACAGAGAGGGGTGAGGGATTAGTGAGCTCAGGCTAAATGGCTGCCACCTAAGCAAATATTGCCCACTCTGTGATTTAATACCTGGCCTAAGTGGCTACTTAGGTTTGAATCTTTTTAAGTGCTTGAGCTACTGAGATAGAACAAGTAATAAACACTGAAGCTAACAGATGCAAATTTGAAGTCTGTTAATTAAATTTTTGAATGGTGGTCACATTGTAATATTTACTTTAATTTTGTATCATATGGTCTTATAATAACTTTGAGTAATATTTAAACATATTTTTTCATGCAATTTACTCATTCGAAAGACATTTTATTTGCATTATTTTTCTGTATAGTTTGGGTTTAGTGGAATTAGACAATATAAAAAAGCAGTTACAATTCTCTTGGATGTCCTTAAACTGTAAATATATATAACACACAAAATAAAGTAAATGTAAAGTTTCTTGGTATGCAAAGCTTCCTAAGCATGATTTGGAAGGTCAGAATTTGAAAGATAACATATTTGTGAGGTTTAGTAATAGATTGCTATAACAGCAAAGGTCAGTTAAGAGTGCAGAGTGTTTTCCAGGTAATATAATGAAATGTTCAGTTAAGGAAAATGCCTGCTCACAGTTGAAATAATGATTCAGTTGTTACAGAAAATTTGGTGCAATGGAACTGCATTGCGTGGAAATTAACTTCCTGTGGCATTGATTGCTTGCTCACATACACGCATGTGAACACATACACACATAAACATGCACATCCAAACATAAAAACAGAAACATTCATATACTAAATACCCAGTATTTATACATATACTTAAATATAAAGTAATGCATATGTATACATACAAACACATGAATACACACAAATACACACTAGAACACATATATATACATACGGAAACAAACACAATACATAAATATAAAAACATACATATATACATACAGACATCATACACATACATAGACACATGTGGACAAATACATATATTCATATATACATACAAATATACATATACCATATACACAAGTATAAATTCATGCATACATATGTACATATGCAAATATACTCACATCTGTCTATCCATTCATATACACAAAAGTGTTTGCATCCATATTACACATATATGCAAAAATATATACGCATATATACATACATACACACATATGCATAATACATTCTTGCATAAGTGGGATAAATATAGTTAATGAGAAATGCTGTTATATTACCCACTCCAAGATGTGTTTTAACAAAATCTCATCCTATAGTTTGGGGAATTCTTTTTCTTTCTTACAGTTATAAGTGAGTACAGAGGATTTCTTGAGTTTCCTGAGTTTGGAATTGTTTCCTCCATAATAAATATTACTACCTATTCAGAAGAGTCCATGTTTGTATAATTTATAGTCTCCTGGCCAAGAGGAATTGTAGTGTTGTGGTATTTATCTTATTAGATATAGATTTTTAAGATAAAAATTTCAGTTCAAGATTTATTTAAAATGTAAATTAAATTTTAATTAACATACTTATATAGTCAAATGATTTCCTTTTTTTTTTCACCCTCAACGTGGAGATTTCAGTGCTATATGGCAATTTTTTAACTTAATATCAGAAATAGTCTCCTAATATTTTGTTTGTTTATATCTAATTCCAGAATGAAGATTCATTGTTGACTGACCTTTACCAGAGTAATTTACAATCTAAATCAGGGAGCAATTTCCCAAATGATCTTATTTTTTTCTAACATATCAGGACATGCACATACAATACTGAAAAAAGCATGAGGATAAACATGATTGAAATGAAATTGTCAGTAGACTATTTAAAAATATTTATACAGTTTTCATTTGATATTCATTTTAGTAAGAGAAACTATATTATTTTACAAAGAGCAAATAAAATCACTTTGATAAGCTATTTTCTAGAATACTTATTTAAACTCATTTTTTTGCTTATTTTTCTGTAGCTTTGCAGACATAATTAGAACCAAATCTTAGTGAATAAAAATAAATTGTGTGCAAGTGTGCAGCTGGTTGTTGGTGGCACACGCTTTTAATCCCAGCACTCTGGAGGCACAGGCATATGGATCTCTGTGAGTTTGATGGTCTGCAAGAGCTAGTTCCAAGACAGGCACCAAAGCTACACAGAGAAACACTGTCTTGAAAAGCAAACAGGCAAACAAACAAACAATATACAAATATGTAAAAGGTAATAAATGTTAAGATAGTTGTGAAATGAGTATCATCTGTCTGTCTGTCTGTCTATCTATCTATCATCTATCTATGTATCTGTGAATCTATCTATCTTGAATGAGAAAGAACTTAGTACTTCCATTCTGAGATTTTAGGTCATTCCAAAAGGAAATTAGCATTTTGCTTGAAATGAAGTCTTGATAACTCATCCATTTACCGATACATTTTTATAGATTCTAAAGGGAGCATACCACTTTTTGCCTTTTGCGTAATAAACATTATTGAAAATATGTGACATTAATCAAAGCGATTCCTCTGCCAACACATCTGATGCCTGTGGGGATCAGTGCTTTCTCTGGGCCAGTTTTCAAGTGAAGTAACTAGACTTTCTTTGCATTCCTAGGGACACTGCTTCATCTTTAGTAGTTTGTTTTCACTTCAAGAAAGTGTTTGTCTTTGAGTTGTGCCTTAACTACGGCAGTGCACCTTCATGTTTCTCTTATTCTCTTCTCTGCTTCTGTAGTTATGCTTGTAAAATTGATCATTTAATTTTGTATGAAGAAAATGGTTGAAGAAACTGTCTAAGAACCATGAGAATCAAAGACAGACCTCATAATTAACAATGGCAATGGAAGCCAGTCCCTTACTTTGTTCAGTTGTAATGGTAGTAGCAGCAATTTTTATAAATCTCAATTACAACTCAAATACAAGAAAGCTGTTCCCCCCCCCAAAAAAAGAAAAGACTCTCAGATATTGGTACATGGTGGAATATTTCTCTGAATGCAGTGATCCTGAATAATTAGAGTTTACTGAGCCTGGTGTATATAATTGATGTTCAGATTTACTCCTCAATATAATAAGTAGATAACCGCAAATTGCCAGATATCAAGGATATCCTATCATATACATACAGTGATTTTTCTAGATTTTGCAAAAGAGTATGTTTGTGTAAACAGATTTCCCAAGAGACTTAATAACTTTTTGATAACCTCCAATTAATACTTTAAGATAAATTAGATAAATTTTCTTCAATGAAACAAAAAATAGAATACACACTATTAGAAAAAATCTTTCAAAGAAAGGAAATCTCTCTTGCAAATGCAATAAGTTAAATGTATTAGAATGGTAAAAAATTATTGGAGGTAAAGTTTTAGGAAGTAAAAGTAAGAAAAATTAGAGGTGAACAGCATGGGAGAAGATAAGAAAATTTGATCAGTTCAGAAACTTCAGTATCCAATAAATTTTTAAGAAAAAAATAAAAGAAGGAAATGATAGAGATTTTAATTTGATACACACACTCACACACATGTAAACAAAACATCAAGTTCTGTTGTGTGAGAAAACAAACATTTTAAACATGTGGATTAGTCCATTATTTAAAATTTACACTTGATTTGAATGTGTTATGTCTCCTATTATTTGCCAGAATCTAGCTCTAGGTAGATGGCATGTTATCCAGTTACTGTTTAATCAGATGTAATTTGGAAGTGGTTGTGCACACAGATACTCCTGCTCCATGATGGTTTCAATTCCATATGTCACACTTCCTAAATCTAAAGTGTTCATTCAGGTTTTCTGTTTTTATTTCTAGTTTATCCTTTTTTATTATGTCTTATATTTTGAGATTATAATATTATTACATCATTTCTCCCTTCACTATCCCCCCTCCAGTATTAACTGTTGCTGATACAGATTTTGGGGATTAGTAAACAGAGGGCTTCTAGGAAAATACAAAAGTGATGAATGTATATAGTAAAGTAAGAAATTATCCATAACTTAAAAAGATACTGAAACTCTTCCATAATTTCCTAATTCAAAAAGTGAATTCAAACTTATTTTTAAGACATAGTTTCTTTCCTCTAATATTTGATTGTAGTGGGACTGTCAGTCTTATTTGATGGAGATTGTGAATAAGTTTGAAGGCAGTGGGAATGATTGACAGAATCCTTGCAAAGAACTTAGAAAGCACTGACTGTTTAGTTACACCATCTCCCCTGAAACACTGTACAGAATGAAGAACAACAGCAAAGATTGGGATTTCAGGAATTTGATGAAATAATAATGGTACAGTTACGTGTTGCCAACACGTGAAAATGTAGAGTGGCCCTTCTGTTCTAATGGCGACTGAAGTAACGTCTTACTTGCTTAGGTTGAATGCCTTCTATATGTACTGATGACTTCCTCCAAGGAAAATATGGAAGTTACTTTTAGTCGTGATTAAAGGAGTCCGGTGTGATTTGTATAGTGTAGAAACTCATTAAAATTGATAAATGAGCCTGTTGGCACACGGTTGTGATCCCAGGTTCTCAGCAGTGTGAGGCAGGAGGATTGCAAGGTCAAGGCCTACCTGTGATTAAGGGAGCATGTGAGCAACGTTCTGAGAGTATTTCTCAAGATACAAAGTAAAAAGAAGGCTGAGGTATAGTTGAGTGGTAAAGACCTCCCTACCATGGGAAAGGGTCCGTATTTAAATCAGAACTGATGACTAAAATATGTGATGACAGCCCGCAATCTTATTGCATTGAAAATGTCATGGTGGCAGAATTCACATTTGTAAAATATCTAAGACACATGATGTCATCTCTCGTAAGATCCTGTTTATATTCCTAGGAGGACCTCTGACAGGCTGAACTGCTGTAATTTTATCTTAGCATTTAACAGATTTTGCGTCTTATTACTAGATTAGATCTTCTACATAAACTCCGAATATTTTCAGTTTGTCTCTAATTTTATTATTAATGTAAATCCATAGAATTTTATAATAAAGTTAAAATACATAGAATTTTTATTTAGTTTGTAAATATAAACAGCTAGAAAATATCCCATTTTTAATATCCTTTAAAATATTTCTTCAATATGAAATATGTCAAGTGCTAAAAATTAAAAATAGGGAGACATGGTTTACAACTTCTAAAACTAATAATTAAATTTATCAAATTGATTTTCTGAGATACTACAGATAGGCTGTATTATTAATTTTTATCAATCAGGGAACATTAAATTATTTTGAGGGCACACAAACAGAAACAAATCTTGAGAAGCCTATGCACAACTCAAATAGCTTTCAAATTCACAATCACACATTGTTCATGTTTGCTAATGCTTTTTGCATCCATAATTAAATGAAATTAAGTGTGTATGTATATGTAGTCCAAATGAAAATGTCTATGCCAGTAATGCCTTCGTACAGTGTGCCATAATAACTTTATATAACATGAATTCTTTATTCTTACCTCACAAAGTGGCTTTTCAGACTTCTCATCAGGTGACGTTTTCATATATAAAGTTAGTTCTAATTGTCTTTGAGTTTCTTTTAAATGGTTTTCATGCATTAACTTTTCATAGTCTGTGGATTGGGCACTGCAGTGCCCAGGAGATAGTGCAGACCTCTGTCTTTAAGGAGAGTGCGTGTGCAGTGGGGTGATCCTGCAGGTTCAGGAGAGCAAGTGTGGGGTGATCCTCTATGGGTTAGAAGAGCATGGGTAAGATGTGGTCATCCTATGGGGGACCAGGAGAGTGTGACTCGGGGTGGGGTGATTCTGCAGGGTTTCTTGCTTACTTCTCTCACTTAAGAAAAAGGCTAAAGTCAAATTTGGTTACTTGGGAAATCATTATGTTTTAAATTTATAATGATACTTTAATTTGTCATTTTAACTCTTTGTGAGTAGACGCTTATGTAACGTGTCAATCCTGTGAAGTTGATCCTCTTGTCTTCCCACCTTATAGAGAGGGATTGGATGCAGAAAACAGTATGTAGTTAGTTGTGGCTGCTGTGTTAGCTTGGCTTTAGATATCTGCATGTACTTTTACTTTAAAGAGAGACCTTTGTGATTGCAAATATTATGTCTAATAGAGAAGACAATAAAATCATGCCTGATTGATAAAATTCCAGGGAGTAGTGATTACTAACACAGATAATATCTACATTTTAAGGTCATATCAGTTGTATGTGGCTATTCTACAGCCTCAGTAGACTTATCGCAAACAGATGGCTTGGTTGCTGCAGTTTCCTCGTGAAATATTCTATTCTTTCTTTCATTCTGTTCATATGTTGTTTATGAGAAGTATAATTAACTTCAATAAATAAACCATGTTTCATACCTTGTCCTTGAATCTGCATACATTTGGTGCAGTGACCTGTTGGTTTGCTGATTGCAGCAATTTGAATGTACTATAATCTTAAATTGCAGTTTGGCATATATCTTTTAGTCGTTTTGTATAGCTATTGAATTAAAGTGGTTTCATAAAATTTAAGTTCAATTATTTTATCATAACATATTTGCAGTTAGGCTGAGATGCCCAACAATGTTTTGTTGTCTTTTTACTAAACCACTATGCTTTCCTTGAATGCCACTGAACTTTGTTTACTGAGTCATGGCTGGGAAATACAGTTAAAGTAATTGTATTTTATTATTTCATTTTCAGATGCTCGTTTTAATAATTGCTAACATGTAATAGTAAGCTGTGAAATTTACCAGCTTCTGTTAACTCATGAACATTTTTCAGCTTTTTTGTTGTTGTTGTTCAAGTCCTAAATGTATGTAGAAGGCATTTCATTAGTGTTTATTGTGTATCCACTAAAACATGGTATAGTACTGAGTCACTTGATCACTTTCTCCATTGTGTTTAACATACTTTTTTCTCTATACATTTTGAAGTTACTTTGTTTCTGGAAACATAAATAAAGAACAGATGGCTGTTCACACCTCAGTTGGAATACCAGGGGACAGAGGACTTTCATCATGTCCCTGTGGTCCCGTGCCTGCTCTCATGTGGTGGACATCTGCGTCTGTTTGGAATCATTCCTGCTGTTGTTGGGAGCCTCCTGGGGCTGGTTTCAGTCCCCCTTTCCTTACTTGAAGGCAACTGGGTTTTCTCAGTCTTTTATTACTTGAAAGACAAGCCCAAAATATATCTGAACAAGAGACTTAAACATACCGAGTATGCTACTCTTGTTTTAGAATGTTCTGTATATCTATGTAAACTTTCCTGATCCATAATTGATATGTTTTAGTAGGCATCTTTTATACTTCTGAGCCTCCTGACAGCATACAAAACATTATAAAGCAAATGTGATTTGGGTAAGTTCAGAGAAATGACTAAATGTAATAACCATTGGAATCATGAGATATATGAACACAATTCTAGGATTAAGGCCTTTAATATCCAAATAATGGACAAATGCATAAGAATTCATACTTTGGCATAGTCTCAATTTTATATAATATTAAATTTCAATTTCACAACACAGGTTCTTATCTGGGAGAGTTGACCATTTTGTTGTTCACATATGAAACTTGGTTTTCTTCTTGTCATTGAATTATTTTAACGTTGAAGTAATGTGTCTTTTTGGATAAATGCTTAAGAAGAAAGAACATTTTAGAGAGTATTAAGCAGTCCTATTATATTGAGATAAAACAGATATCAGAAACAGATTATAAGACAGCTTCAAAAATGCTATAAGCTTGTAAAAAGTTTAATTTTTAAAAAAAATGCTCATAATTATGAAGGTCTTAGGGGTCCCAACCAGTATAACAAAGGTCATCTAATGGGATGTTAAAAGAAATGTTATGGTAGAGGGTATTATTATTCTTAAGGAAAACAACTAAAATTGTTAATTTTTTTTTTGAAAATTACTCAGAACTGGAGTTAAATCCTTAAAAACTAATTTGGTACATCCCAAATGATCCCTGCTAGCCAGCTAATAAATTATTTAATAAGGATCTAGGAGAGGTCGGCAATTAAGAACACTCTTTGCTCTAGCAAAGAACCCAGGTTTGGAACCCAGATCCACATTGTAGCTCACAACTTTCTGTTCCTTCGTGTAGGAGGTCCTTCTGTCTATGTGTTGCTTTCATTGGTTAATAAAGGAACTGCTTTGGGCCTATAGCAGAGCTGCAGGGGAACAGAGCTAGGTGGAGAAAACTAAACGGAATGCTGGAAGAAGAAGGCAGAGTCAGGGGGATGCCATGGATCCGCTGCTGGAGATAGACATCCTGGAACTTTGCTGGTAGGCCACGACCTCATGATGATACACAGATTAATAGAAATGGGTTAAATTAAGATGTAAGAGTTAGCCAATAGGAAGATAGAGCTAATGGGCCAAGCAGTGATTTAATGAATACAGTTTCTGTGTGANATGTGTTGCTTTCATTGGTTAATAAAGGAACTGCTTTGGGCCTATAGCAGAGCTGCAGGGGAACAGAGCTAGGTGGAGAAAACTAAACGGAATGCTGGAAGAAGAAGGCAGAGTCAGGGGGATGCCATGGATCCGCTGCTGGAGATAGACATCCTGGAACTTTGCTGGTAGGCCACGACCTCATGATGATACACAGATTAATAGAAATGGGTTAAATTAAGATGTAAGAGTTAGCCAATAGGAAGATAGAGCTAATGGGCCAAGCAGTGATTTAATGAATACAGTTTCTGTGTGATTATTTCGGTTCTGGGCTGCCGGGATGAACGAGCAAGCATTCCTTGCAACAGTTCCTCCAGTTCCAGGGGTTCTGATGTTTATTTTAATATCTCTGGGCTTTAGTATGCATGCTCTACACTTGCTTACATTCATATACATATACATATAAATGTTAAATAAATATTTCAGAATGAAATTATTAAGTAGAGGGTATTTGCAGTCCTATGTACATTTATCAAGAAATACAAAATTATTAGAGTACAGTGAATTTTGATTTGTCAGAACAGTCTATTATTTTCAGAGGGTTTTTTGTTAGTTTTTTTTAAAGAATATTTTCAATAAGTCATTTTAAAAGAATCTGAATATTGGTGCTAAAGAGATGGCTCATTGTTTTAAAATGCTTGCTGCCTTTACGGAGGACCAGAATTTCATTTCCATGACCCATGTGAGTGGCTTACATTTGCTTGTAACTCCATAAGCAGGGTTTCTCTGTGTAGCTTTGGAACCTGTCCTGAAACTTGGCTTATAGACCAGGCTGGCCTCCAAATCACAGAGGCCTGCCTTTGCCTCATGTGTGCTGGTATTAAAGGCATTTGCCACCACCATATTGCTCTTTGGATGCTTCTTATGTCAAAGAATAAGATACTTTCCAAAGTTTTATAGTTTGGGATATATTATATGTTATAGCATGTAACATATTAACATCATCTGTTGGGGCTGACATGGTGGCTCAGAAGTTTAAGGAGCTTGCTGCCTAGATTGATGATGTGGTTTTGATCCTTGGAGTCCACATGAAAGAAAGAGAGAGCTGACTCCCACTTGTTGTCCTCTAATCTCCACATTCATGAAAGGCACACATGTGTCTCAGTCTTCCAAACTAAGTAGGTAAAACCTAATAAAAAGTAATTTAAAGGAAATGATATAATATTCATATAAGGAAAGTGTGAAGCAATTTTGTTAAGTATTTTTTTCTGGATGCATTGTGTTGCACATCTGTACTCCTATTACTCTGGAGGTAGAGATGTAGATTTCCAGTCCAGGCTGGGACAGACCAGAACACCTTGTCTTAAGCAAAAGAGCACAAACAACAACAGCAAAATAAGCAGCAAAGAAACTTTTTTTAGTTTAGAGATCCCATAGCATTGTGACCCTTATTTGTAATTTCGTATTATATACATAAAATATACCATCAGGGTGAGCTTTAAACACCTCCTCCCTCATAACATGGTAGCCGTGTGTTATTATAAACATTAGTAGTGTCATTGTAGCAGTCATTTCACAGTGAGTATGTGTATCAAAAGCATGTATTACACCTGAAATGGATAAAATGTTGCTTGACAATTATAACTCAACAAAATGACAAAAAAGAAATTAAATTTCTTTGAATAAAATTCTCAGTGTTAATAGATTTATTTTAGTTTTACAATTACTAGATTAAAATGAAATATGAGTAGTGAATCACATTTGAATTTATTCTCCAAAAGCCTAAAATTAAAGTATAAATTATAATTAATGATAATAACTGAGAACATATAAAATAATTAGAAGTATTTGTTAACTTTATGGATGCCACAATAATTCTGAAAGTTTTGTGATTGCTATGCTCATTTTCTATAGCGTTAAATTAAAATTTGTCCTTATGTTCTTGAAGAAATGATCATTGGATTAGGTAGGTCATTAAGCTAATTTCATTATAAAATAGCATACAGTGAGCTGGAGTTATGGCTCAGCAGTTGATAGTATTGGATGTTCTTCCAGGATACCCAGGTTCAATTCCCAGCACTGACAAGGCTTCTCACAATGGCCTGTAACAGCAGCTCCTGAGGAACTGATGCCCTCTTCTGGCTTCCATGAGCAATGTATGCATGTGGTACACAGCTATACATGCAGAAAAATCATCCTATATACATAAAAGAAAAAAATAAAAATTTCAAAATAATTAGTATCTGGGACCTCTATCATTTTGATCAAACATGTTAGTTTAGCAATTATTTTTTAATTGAGAAGGAAAATAAGTTCAAGAAAGCAACCATTTTACTTAGAGCCACTTCATCTCTTTTATTAATAATTATGTAGTCTGTGGATGATATTTTTATGAAAATTTCTTAGCATTCTTTAGATGACTTGCTTGTCTGTGATTAATAGACATAAATTTTCATTATTTACATAATTTTACATTAAATTTCAAATATGAGCAATCTTTATTAAATTAGAGAATATTTTATTTGAATGGGAAACTGAGATACACTGAAATTGCTGGGGAAAGGGGAAATAGTTCTCCATCTTAATCTCTGACTTGACAGAGATCATGAATTTTATGCCATTCACATTTAGTGTCTAGTGGAACTCTTATTGGTTAACAAATGTTATTCATTAAAGTTTTTTGAGTGTTCAGGAAAGAATTTTGTAGAGTTCTGGCCAAATAGGAACTGTTTTGTTATATAATCCTCACCCCCAAATAAGCACCATGATACTAGTGAGTCTCTTAGTGATCAGAACTAAGATCTAACTCAGAGCATGCGTTATGCTGCTTTGGCCACATTGCTCATTTGACTTGTATATAAAATGTGTGACTTCTATTTGGAATAGGGTAGGGGATTAAGAATTTATGTAGAGCCAGTCAGTTGTGGCAAACTCCTTCAATCCCAGCACTTGGGAGGCAGAGTCAGGAAGATCTCTGTGAGTTCAAGGCCATCCTTGTCTACAAGAACTAGTTCCAGGACAGACCCCAAAACCTACAGAGAAACCTTATCTTGGAAAAA
>LOEQ01003750.1:117262-127404 GCA_001685075.1 Bramus lutescens
AACAACAACAACAACAACAACAACAACAAGAATTTATGTAGAAGGTGCCTTCTGTGTACTTGCTTAGATGGAATCAGAGTTCATACCATCCATGCAGCACAGGATCTCAACCTAAGGATAATCTTAACGCAGCAATTTGCAGAAGCAAATGCATAGCTTTGTAGAAGGCAAGTTAAAGCCCATTCATTTGCAGCTCTTATGAAAGTATATGCTTTCTGAAGATGTTCCTAATAGAATTCTATATAAGTAAATATACCTAATATTATATATAATGCCCAATAGTATAGAGTATAGTCACCAGCAACAACAGAAAGGAGGAGAGTACCAGAAAATATGAAATACATAACAAATTTAAAGAGATATAAAATATTTAACATGTTTTAAGAAATTATACAAGCTTTAAAAGAATATAAGGTATTAATAACAAAATGCACCAAATGAGTCACATAGAAAATAGAAATGCAAAATAATAAGGCAGAAATAAGTGAATCAGTTATGTGAAGATAAATTCTCTTTTGAAAATAGATTATAGGCTACACACGATGCTAATTCTAGGGGCAAAGAGATGGCTCATTGGATAAGAATATTCTCTGTTCTCCCAGAGAACCCAGGTTTGCTTCTCAACACCTGCAGTTGTGTTGAGTCTGTATAGTCTGTTGTGTGGAAAGTCTGTATTCTCCTTATATACAATCTCAAAATATTTATTTTTTAAAACCAAATGGATTTGATTACAAGCTCATATATGGAATTCCAAAATCATCTTCAAATATCTTCAAGCACTTCATTAAAATCCAATTCATCATACAAGCGAGAAAGCAGATTTTCACAGTTCAGTTGAACCAGGTTATTCTGATGGCGGATAGCAGATCTCTTTAAGATTAGAGACTGCACAGTTTCCGTTAAGCATACTAAAACACGAGAAAATTTAACCATCTACTAGATAACAGAGCAATCCTCAGAGAACAGAAGAGTACAATTTCCTGTAGTAACTTAATTACAAAAAAGGATTTCTCTACTAATTATAATCATACACCAAAATTGGCATAAAAAATTTCCAAAAATAAAGATTATGAAATTTTTAGAGCTGAGCATCAGCCAATATTCTGTATATTAAAGCTTACATCTAAGAAATTGGCGGGTCTGTAGATGCACACTTTTGCAAAACCTGAAGCCCCTATGTGTTCTCTGAGAAAGTACACAGTAGGTAGAAGGGATTTCTAGTGCTAGCAAACACATTGCCTTAGAGAGCCCAGTTCATCCTGGAGCAGGGGCCTAAGGCCTGCCCAGAGGACTGAAAGAAATTCATGTGAGGGCCTGTGGCAGGGCCTGAATATGATGTCTCAATGTTTTGATTTAGAGTTCAAACTCTTGATAAATTTTTCTCAGTCTTATTTATTTTCTGCTCATTTTTTGAAGGAACATAATTTAGATTTATTTTCTCACAGTTTTTATGTGCCAAAAGACAATTCAGTTTTCTGATTTTGTAGCGAGTCTTCATTCTCCCAACTTTCCTCTTCCCTTTGAAGTATGAGTCACCTCATTTCTCACCATACATTTAGGGAGGCATTTTTGTTCGGTTAAATGTTTTCTGACTGCACAACTCTACTCTGTACATTCTATTGCAATAGGAAGTGACTTTTCTGCGGAACTTCCTTTGGGATAGACTCCCAGCTTTAATCAGGAGAGAGAAAGTATTTCCTATACAGGGTTTCTCTGTGGAGGTCTAGGGAATCCTGAAACTCATTCTTTAGACCAGGATAGTCTCAAACTTGGAGAACCACCTGCCCCTGCCTTCCAAGTACAGGAATTAAAGACCTGAACTTCCACTTCCTGGCAGGAGAGAGGATTTTTAATTTTTAAAATTTTATTTTCAAGGTTTTCTTTGTGGGAAAAATGTTAGCGTTGAGAACTGAAGCACAGACAAAGCATTGTGCTACTAACAGAAGATTCAAAATGAGTGCTAAAGATCACAGCCGCCTTACTCGAGAAAGGGGCTCTGGTAATCGCGGGCTGCATCTCTGAAGCTAGAGCGGCTGCTGTTTGACAGTTTTCCTTTTTTTCAAACCTAAAGACTGGATAATGTTCGTATTGGATCTTGCTTGTCTTAAACATTTAGTCCAGTGGGTTCTTTTTGGCGTAGAAACTTGGTTAGAGTGCAATATGAGTTGTAGGAAGAAAAAAAAAAACCTTGTCATTTCAGGGAGCAATGTTTAAAATACATAAGCTGTGTATTATTGCTGTGGATACCAGACAGTAAGCATGACCATAACCCGGAAGATTTCAGTAGGTAAAGTGATGAAATACCATCTGGGCTGCTACATTTATAACTTCTAGTTCTTCTGTAATTTTTGAAGTGCTTGATGAAGCAATTTTTTGACTGATGTGTTCATCTTTTACCATGCATCTATTATTTTCATTTTAGACTTTTAGAAGAAACTTCGTCATTTTTACTCTATTGAGAAATCGGAAGATATATTTCATTATAGCAGTTTATTGCTACAGCTTTGAAAACCATGAAATCTGCAGTGATGCTCTTCAGTGTAGTCTGTGTAGCCCTCTATTAGTGCTGAGATACTTAGTGACCTATCTGAAGCGTCTTTCCTTCTATAGTCTTTGCACATACATAGCCTCTGAACACCCATTTGTAACCCTTGTAACTTGTGGTTCTCAACTGTGGGTCACCTAAGACCATCAGAAAACACAGACAATTATATTATGATTCACAACAGTAGCAAAGTTACGGTTATGAAGTAGCAACAAAATTATTTTATGATTGGGGGTCACCACAACATGAGGAACTATATTAAAGTGTCATGACATTAGAAGGGTTGAGAGCCAGTGGCCTAACCCATTTGGTTTTGTGTAACATAAGTAGATATTTCTCTTTGTAGTAAATTATTTTGTATTCACTGTAAGATTTGATTAAAACTTGATGCCACCAAAGTTTATAGGAAATAAGTTGAACTTAACTGTCCCAATGGCGGTTTAATCCAACAGCTAATCTTAAATTGGTGTCTATTAATTTTTCATAATCACATTGCATACTTTGACCATATTCACATTCATTCCCTAGTTCCTGGTCTATTCCCCCTCTACTCTTTCCCTTTTATTTATGGAAAATCTAGGATCCATGGAAAGAGGAAATATGAGATTTTTCTGAGCCTGTCTTAGTTCATATAAGATGATGATCTTCAGTTGCATCTCTATATTCGGCAAACACTGTTATTTCATTCTTATTTATGTCTGAGTAAAATTCCATTGTTTATCCATACCATAATTTCTTAATTCATTGTCCTGCTGTTGTTCCTTTAGTCTGTTTGTACCTCTTAACAAGAGTGAATAGTGTTGTAATAAGCATGGTGTACACGTGTTTCTATGATATACTCCTTTGGATATTCACTATGGTATAGCTGAGTCATATGCCAATTCTATTTTCTGCTTTTAGAGAAACCTTCACATAGATTTCCATGGTGGCTAATTTATACTCACATTAGCAGTGTGTAAAGATTACTTTTATCCTAGCAATCTCACCAGCATTTGTTATTTTATTTTGAAATAATGGCTGTTCTTAAACAAACTAGCATTGATTTGTATTCCCCAATGTCTTTATATACTTATTGGCCATTTTATTTTATACTCTGATAAAAACTCTTGTCTTTTGTGTCCATTTTCTAAAGGGCGGAAGTCTAGGCAGAGCAAAGCTGATTGTTTGTTTGTTTGATTGTTTACTCTAGGTCTCATAGGGCAAAAATTGGAGTACCAGCTTGAAGAGAGTCTTTTTCTGTCCCACCAGTTATGTCCCAAATAATGACATAGAGATTTACTAATTATGAAAGCTTGGCCTTAGCTTAGGCTTGTTTTTGACTAGCACTTATAACGTAAATCATTGCTATTAATCTACGTTCTGTCATGTACCACCCATCCTGCTTCCTTTCTGTCTCTTCTGCCTTTCTTTCTCCAGGATTTCTGCCTGTACTTCTTGACTAGCCATTGGCTGTTGAGCTTTTTATTACACCAGTCAAACAGCAGGTGCATCTTCACACAGTGTACCGATATCCCTCAGTATCAGCTCGGCTGCACTGTTGTGTGGCACGGAACTTCATATAAATTCTTGTAGTGGCCATTTGTTTTGTCAATTCTTTGCTCAGGACAGCTCTCAGCTTTTGGTCACTGTCCTCTTGGAATCCTTTGCCATCAAGGCAGCCACAGAAATACCTGCTAAATTTTTACTTCTCCTTTCTCTGATTTGTCTTAATTGCAGTATCTTCCTTTCTATAGTCGGTCTTGCCCTAATGTAACCTAGTTATAGGAGTAAATATCCCATCAAATTCACAAACTCTTACATACAAATAAATGGAGAAAATATATATAGCATGCGTATTAGAGTCAGAATTCAGGGAGCCATCTTGGGATTCTTGCATTCCTAAGCTAATAGAAGTTCGTAGGTGTGTATTCTTCAGTTTCCTCTTACCATCTTCAAATACATCTGTGTCTTTCACACCTCCAGTTTCAAAACAAACAAACAAAAAGAGCGAAAGAAGACAGAGAAGAAACCTTATTCTGTTTTACCTGTAAAGCTTTTGGTCCTTCCCACTTCTGAATTTGTGGTCACTACACATGCTCCCACCCCACACTCAGCTCTTTCTAGGATCTTCTTCAGTTTCATTCTCCTGCTGCTCCCTCCCTCAAATTGCTAAGTGTCCAGTCTTTTTTGCTTGAATTTACTTTTAGATTGTTCAGGTTTAAACACACAGTTGTTTTCCTGTTTGCTAATACTTTTCCTGTTTATAGTGGTTCCTGGGTCACCTATCACCAGAGGGAATGCTTAAAATACAAAAATATTCATGTTTTCTCCAATTTGAAATTATTGGAAAATCCATTTTGTTTTTAACAAAGGAGCCAATGTTGCTTTTAGGCATGTTACATGCTGTCTTTATGTGTAGAAAAAAAAAAGAATTCCTTAAATTAGAAGTTTGTACTGAATATCATCTAGATTTTTAGGCTGTTGAAAATTAGGCATTAGTATATACAGCACCACAGCTCTGCATGGCAGAACTTCTCCACCACTACCTTATGGCTGCCTCTGTGGGTGGGGGATGTTCTCTCTCTGCTTTGTCATTCATGTTGTTGACCTGGCTCACAGATACTTGACATGGTAATCCCTGGCTCAGCACCATTCTCTCTTTTGAATCTTTTTGCTTTGCTGTATTTCAGTGTCTGCTGCCAGACTGTAATGACAGAAAGTGTGCTTTCTTTATGCCTCACTTTTGGGCAGCTAGCACAATTCTTAATATATGCTAGAAACAAAGTGAAAATGGTTTGAATACTATTGATTGTACTTTTGCATTGACAAGTTAATGTACAGTGGGCCTTAGATACATACACGTTTTTAATTTACATGTTCAACTAATTGCAGATCAAGTATAACTGTTAAAAGTTATATCTGTTTAGAATATATACAGGCGTGTTTTCCTTGTCATTGTTCCATAAATATATAGTCCTGCACATAATACAGCAAATAACACTTTTATTATAGTAAGTACTATCAATTGAAAGAGAGTTTATAGTATATAGGAAAATATACCTGTGTTAGGATACAAATCCTACAGCATTTGATCCAAGGAAATGAACTTCTGTCTTTTAGTATCTTCTATGGGGTACTGGACAGTTCTCTTGCTGATACTAACAATTCCTTGTGATATATCAAAAGCCCGCAGAGAACTGAGTGTACATTAATTCTCTAGAACTATTACAAATCTTGTCAAGTCAATTTTGATTTGCAAAGGATAATCTTTAGACATGCTCTGATGAATGGTGGTGAAAACTCTTTTATAATGTAGTTACCAATGCTTCATCCTTTGGGGGAAGTGTAGGAATTGTGACTTTCTACTTTCTTACTGTGTTGCATGATCTGTCTTCTTGAGTGCACTGAGATTAAAAAAAAAGAAAAACTTGCTTTAGTAGTACATCCTCTGTAAAATACCGATAGGCATTTTATTTGTTCTTGTGTATTAATCAGTATCCATTCATTTCTTTTCTGAATGGGCCTTCTGGCAAATACTATTTTTTATAGTATTTGAGAGTGACGGATTTGGTTATTGATGAATTAAGTGCACATGATTAATAGAATTTCTTCTTTAGGTTTTAATCCTTAAGATTTAATTACCATGAAATGTAAAAGCAATTATTTAACTAGAAATCTCTAAGAACAACTGCAGTTTACTTACATTTTCCTTTTAGTGTTTGAGCAAGGAATTTTTTTAAAGGCCTTATTTTTGTTTTTTAGATATGTCATGTTGGAAGGTTAACAATATACATTTTTTAACCAGTATCCTAGGAAAACTGTTTTTGAATGCAAACAGAGTAGCTACTAATGCTACAAGTGTCATAGAATGCTTTGGACAATAAGAAGAAAGGATAGTTAATCCAAGATTGGGTGGTGCCTCTGCTTACTCATTGAATAAATAACAATGGAAAATTTTACATCATCATTCTTCCTTCTCTCTATTAAATTATGAGCAAATTCATGTAGTGATCTTGTTTTTATGAGCTATATCACAGGATCAGTTGTTTCTGGACTGGTTCCTGCATCAGTGGTAGGTCATTGCTGTGACACATGTGTCTAAGGGAACATGTTTTCTGCTTTTCAGCCACAGTTAACCTGTTTGGTATTCTCTGATTTCACTCTTAAATGTTGTTAAAGCATTCTTGCATTTTGTTCTTATGAATGTACCATCTACATTTATAGTAAACAAACAAATATACATAGAAGCCTTTTCACTTTTTTTCTATTGAAAATGACCAGGAAATGAAGTATCCTTAGTATCTATCTATAAACTCTGTAAGGCTGAAATACAGTCTTGATATTGGCAATCTTTTGACTATTGCATATATCTTGATACATATTTAATGCTGTTGCCATCAGCAAAATGTGTGTATCTCTGTTAGTTTACTTGTTAAGAGTAGTTGATACTGCATTAATTAGCACTCCTTTATATTATATAATTCTCATAAAATGCTATTTCTTTATCCATCACTTTACAAGTTGAATTGAGTATTACTACATAAGAATGGGGCATTGTTTTGGCATTTTCTTTTGAGGTACCTTTGCAGGTATTCAATATCATAATAGTTTTTATTTTTTAATCAATTAGATATTTTTTGATATAGGGTCTCATGTAAGTTAACGCAGGCCTCAAGCTAGCTATGGAGTCTCTGCTGCCTTGGAACTACTGTTCTTCCTATGTTCTCCTCTCAGTGTTGGTTCACATGATGGCATGACCGTACTTGGTCACAATGTTCTCTTAGAGCATAATATCATATTGATCAGTTTTGTTTGTACAATTGAAAAGATATCTCCAGAATAACCAACCGTAAAAGATAAAAGTGTGTTAGAAATATCTGCAGTTATCAGAGCTCACATTCATCCTTGTTTGAATTCCTATAGAAGAGGATGAGTGTTTCTTCCTGAGTGCATTACACGTGTGACTCAGTTACCAAAGTACGTCTAGTAGTGACGTCAAGCCTTTGACACTACTTTTGAGTAATTCAAAACAGTGAAATTTACCAGACATTTATGTTGCTCCTAACAGTGTTTTCCTGTTGATGTGCTTTCACCTGTA
This sequence comes from Bramus lutescens, assembly GCA_001685075.1. NCBI lineage: Eukaryota > Metazoa > Chordata > Mammalia > Rodentia > Cricetidae > Bramus > Bramus lutescens. The sequence continues at coordinate 124,885 of LOEQ01003750.1, forward strand.
ACATGAGTAGTCTTATTGAAGTCGTGTTTTCGATGCCAGCCTGCCTCTACTCCCTCCCTCATTTAAGGTTCACAATTCATCTCCAGCAACTCACTGAATAAATTGTGATCGCTGTGTTGCCAAAATATAATGGCTGCTGTATTATTTGAGCAGTGTTTTGGTAATGAGTTTCTCATTCGACATTGCTTCATAAAAACATAGTTCAGAGAAGCAGAATGATAACATGCCAAAACAGTTGATTTCTTTTGCATCACTGAAGCTGAGTTTCTGGTTTTAATATTTGCTAACAGAGAGAAGCTGTTCCATGTAAAATGACTTATTTACATAGTTGCCAACAACACTTGGTATTTCATACAGTAGGGACATTATTTCATTGCAAAAACTGATTTTAGTGTTGCAATATTTTAATATTTTGTCTGGATACTTTATACTTGAGCTTTTGAAGTTTGAAAATTTGGTGTAGCTGTATAATAGTCATGGTTGTAATGGTTTTCTGTATTTACTAATATTATGGGCCATGGAAAATATTGCTCTTTTTATCCACTTATATCAAGCATATATTCTTTGATACATCTTTCTATACTACTGGTTGTCATGTTCATATGTATAATAAGAACTAAAGAAAGTGTTTGTAATTAAATTTCAAGTTTCCATGCAGGATTCTACAAAAACTTAGTGACTACATTGCATGTGTTCTCTGCACTGCTTAGTGTTAAAATGAGAACTCCAAATTTGAGTTAATTACTGTAACCTCTGGAAGATTTTATTCTGTACAGACACCTTTTAGTAAATACTCCATGAACAGTAATAGTAGCACAAATATTTTATAGATTTCTTTTTCCTATTTCTTTCATACTTCTGCTTCTTAGATTCATACTTAATGAAACTGAAATGATAGATTTTTACTCTCCTTCTATACTAAAAAGTATATATATATATATATACATGTATGTATGTTTTATAAATGAAATATTAATGAATTTCACAAACATTTAAATATTGCTAATTCATAAGTGTTGCTAATTGAAATTGAACTAATGGTATCACCATAGCTCTTTGTTAGTTGTTTGTTCTTAATTATAATCTCTTAATCATTTTAAAGATCTGACTATAATTCATCAACTTTTTTGGCCAATTAATGCATTCTTCTGTTAAAGTACATTGATATAGAACTTAGGCATCTTTCATGGAGTTTTCTAATTATAAAACAAAAGAAAAAAAAGAGGAAAAAAATAAGCAAGCCCACAGCACTTTCCTGTTGTGGGTTCTGGCACCTGGCAAAGGGAAGTTTAAAGGAGAAGAATAAGTCATCAGCCTTGGACCACGAGTGGCTGAAGGAAATAATGTACTTGATCCCCACCACATCTTTGCATCCTTCAATGATACCTTGTCCATGTCATCACTTTTCCTGACAAGGACTAGCTGGCGGGATGATGGTAAAGGCTGACCAATATGAGTCCTCCTCGTCCACAGTTATGTTGGTTGTTGGTTGCTCAGGATGTGGCCTATATGTGTAAGCTGCTAGGTGAATAGTCCTCTACTTATCAAATTCTGGGACACAGGAGCAAGCAGGACCAAAGCTCTAGGATCTGCAACCATCAGACCTCTTGCTAGAATGAAGATCCGGTGACTGAGCATGTTGTCTCCATCTTCTCTGACAGCACATGCAAGAAGGGGGTTGTCATGGCTGCTCTCTGTGAACAGGATTGTTGTAATCTCAAATTATTTTCTTCTAATAAACTGCTCCATGGAAGAAGAGGAAGAAGAAAGTGAGGTGATTGATATATAGTGCAGTATGGAAGCTACAGAAGGTTTCTCTGAAATCTCCCAAGATAGGAGATTGAGGTGTGTGGAGCCCACTGTTAATGGATATTTTAGTTTTATGTGGCACCTTCCTTACTTGGTCTAATTTGTAAAGATACATACCTTTATAAGTGATTTTTAAAGCAACATTAGGCACATAAAATATTCCAAAGGGATCCTTGATATCAAGATTAATAAAATGGCGATTTAATCTTGTTATAAACAAACCTCATTCAAACTCTGATTTAATATTATTAATTTTATTTGGAATAGCCAATATGTTAAGCTTATAGTAATAACAGCTTTACCCCAGCAAACTATCCCATCGTTTTTTCTATGACTGTTTCAAAAACAAAAAAACGGGTTTGGGGTTATATGCTAAATCTGCAAGTATTTCTGCTTCAGTGTGAGTTGATTGTTGGCCTCTTATTCTGAAAGAGTCTTTGAACAAATGTGTAGAGAACATGGACAACCACAGCGATGCATAAAAAGATGCCTGCAGAATAAATGGGACACAGAAATAAAGATGAAAACATGTCTGCCTCAGAAATGCTTTGTTTATAAAAGCATGAACCATAATTTTTATCTATTTACTACTCTGAGGAAGGATAATTTATTACATCACTTTTATGTCTATTAATTAGTATAGCAGCAAATTGTCAGTATTTTTTTTATTAAAAATTTCCACCTCCTCCCCTCCTCCCATTTCCCTCCCAT
>LOEQ01003751.1:18114-34244 GCA_001685075.1 Bramus lutescens
AGTGAGTACATATTATATTTGTCTTTCTGGGTTTGAGTTACCTCACTCAGTATGTTTTCTAGATCCATCCATTTGCCTGCAAATTTCATTATTTTTTTCTGCTGTGTAGTACTCCACTGTGTAAATGTACCACATTTTCCTTATCCATCTTTGGTCGAGGGACATTTAGGTTGTTTCCAGGTTCTGGCTATGACAAACAAAGCTGCTGTGGACATAGTTGTGTGCTTTACTCTTCATAGTGGCTCCCACAGTAGACTGCGACCTCTGCTCAGACCCTTCCCACGATGGGGAGCTTGCGACTTTCCAAGGTAGCCAGTGACATATCTAGACAGCTCCTATTGTTACAATATTCTCTTTCATAAATTTATATATGTTTTATGCTTTAAATGTTTTATAGGTTCATGATATAAGCTATGTACTTTTATAAACTCTATGTTATCACATATAAATTTACATGCATTATATAAATTAAATATGCATCACCTACAAAGATCTTCTTATAATGTTCATTTCAATTTAAGACAAAAATCTTTATTTAGTCTTTTTCATTTTGTTCTACTGAGCTGTGTGTGTGTGTGTGTGTGTGTGTGTGTGTGTGATGATCCTCCTTCCTTTAGCCTGCTGAGTGCTGGATTCCAGGCATGTGCCACCACACTCCATGTGATGCCTTCCTAGCTATTGCTCCAGTGACCTCTTGCCAGCATCGCCCTCTTTTCTTAGCATATAGTGGTGCTCAGAACCTTGTCTCCTTCTTCTCACCCCACCTGCAACCCAGAAGCTCATGTGCCACTTGCTCTTTCCTAGATTGTAACTATTTAATTTTGTCAGTTTTTAGGCAGGTAGGCCAAGAAGGGTCTCTCTGTTCCACAGCAAAGGCTTTATTTCTGGAACTGTCTACCGGCTCGTCCTTCTGCCAGATGGGCTCCAGCCTAGCTGTTTCTGGAGAAGAGGGACCAAGAACAATTCTGGCACAGGAAGCCCTATGATAAGGAGATCTGGGTAGCAGGGAGCCTGGAGGCTGAGCTGGAGAGGAGAGCAGGGCGGGGCCCAGGAGTGTACCCATGCCTGTCCCCACATCCCTGAATGCTACCTTTCGGGCTCCCCCCCCCCATGCGTGACTTCAGTGGTCCTCCTTAGAGTCTGCTGAGACATTTTTCAGCATGGGAAGCTGTCTCTCAGAGGTCAGAGATCAGTGAACACTGGCAGCCTGAGCCTGGGTAAGTGGAGCCTGACTCTGAAGCTGAGGCCCATGTCCTCCAGCCCTTGTGTGGTCGGGTGAGGAAAGAAGCTTGAGGGGAGCTCCTCCGGGGAAGAGAGCCTGGAGGGACAGGGATGGGAAACTAGAAGTGATTAGAAGAGCTAGAAGCTGGAGGCCGCCTTGATAAGTGAGAGGCACGCGTGGGGGTGGGGTCAGGGCAGGGGGATTTCACAGGGACAGGGGGAAAGGGTGAAAAGATGTGCTGGGGGCGGAGGTCAGAGGCAGGGCCCAACCCTGCAGTAGGCCCCACATTTCCCACTTCAGCTGCCTCCATTCCTCTGCAGGGGCCTTCTGTCCCTTCAAAGGACCCCAACTTTTATATGTTGTAGCCTTCCAGTGAGGTTGTCAGCCAAACTCAGGTCTAGAAGGAGCTGACGTTCCAGGGCCTGCACAGGGGCCTTCTAGTTTCAGCAGGCCTTGGATGGCCTGGGCGCTGGCAGCTGCTCAATCCAAACAGAACAGGAGACTCAGTCCCAGGATCCTTTGTATGGAAGGGGACAGTGGCACCCTTTTCCAGGTAGTCCTCTGTCCAGACTTAACCCAGACGGAAGAGCTGGCCCAGCACAGCAACCACCACACGAAAAGCCCTGCTTTCCTCGATGCTCCTCCACACACCTTACCACACACTGAAGGGAAAGCCACACCACCTACCAGGAGCCACAGACTTGGAGCTAGCCGCTATGGTAAAAATAAAATGCCGCAGNACAAGGAGCAGCAAGTCCCAGGCAGGGAGCCGTGTGGCGGGTGAGAGACCGAGATGGATAAGGCACGCTATGCAGACTGAGGTAGACCATTTCACTAGTGGCTGTGGTTCTGACTGTCCCTTCACCTGCCTAGCTCTTAGGACTGTGGAGGAGCAGCAGGTACTTTCCGGAGTGTCATGCAATCAATAGTCTCTATTCAGAAGGGTCACATGGACAAGATGCTCCACAGTTAGAAGGACCCCAGCCTGCTGGGGTTGGCTACCCCTCTCCCCATAGGTGTCCTCCCATGTAACAGGCTGGACTGGGCATCATGGGTCTCCAGCTCAGTCCCACTGTGCAGTTCAGTGTAATGGACCCCAAGGAGGATGCAAGATGCTTTTATCTGGGACTCGGACACCATCTTCATCACCGTACCGAGAACTTCGCCTCCTGCAGGCTTCTCCAGTGTGGCTTTATTTCTTGGGCACAAAACAGCCATGGGGGGGCTCAGTACTTTTCTGCCTGTAGGTTTTAGGGATAGACAGGGTGGAAGGAAGTTTTGGTGGCAATTCAACCAGAAAGCATCTCTTCAGTGTGTCCAGTTCTCGGCAGTGCTGTTTCATGGGGAGGCCATGTGGTTTAATGCATTCAACCCCCAACTTACACACATGTACCATATACTCACCCATTGACACGATTTAAGCACACACATGCACAAGTACGCATAGTGTGAAAGAGAGAACATGCATCATGTTTCACAGGCTCTAGGAGGAGCCTGGCAGTACGAGCTTTCTGTTGATCTTGGAACAGGCTGGGGTTAGCGAGTTACCCCTCCTTGGAGCAGCCTGGGAATTTCTGGCCTGCGTGCTTGGGGGAAAGGGGTGAAGGATTAGTTTCCTGTCCTGATGGGACAGTGGGGAGGCAAGTTGTGGCAGTGAGCGAGCGTGTGTGTACCTGTGTCCGTCCAGAAAGCTGGGTGGCTGGGTTTGGCAGGGTCCTTCAGTGGCTGCAGCTAATCTTTGGAGGTCTTTGTTGACGGTTTCCACACTGAGACAAAGCATGCTTTGGGGTTGATTTTGCAAACTCCAGGCTTCCTCATGTATTGATGGCATTATTAAGGCAATATGCCAGAGGTGGGGACCATCCATCTGCCCAGGAGGGAGAACCCAACTCCTCCATCAAAGTCAGGCTAAAATGCCCAAGTGGGACTGACCTCTGTGTCAGCTGCCACCTTCAAGGTAGCAGTGACACCAACCACATACAGCTTGTCTCTCTGGACTTGTAGAGCAGTGGCAAAGGATAGGCACTCCACCAGTAGTTGCCTGGGTTGGTGCTCCTGGCCCTCCACCCACCAACTGTGAAATCGGTGCCAGTTCCTCAGTCCTTTGCGTCTGTTGTTTCCTCCTTTGTAAGCAAGGATGCTAACGCTGAAGCTGGTCACAAACAAAGGCTAATAGGGCCTTACAGGGTCCTGAATGAGAAGTGTGGGGAAGGTCTGCTCTATGCTCAACCTAAATAAATCTTTGTTCTTAATACAGCATAGCACAACACACTCAGTTCTGTGCTAAGCCCTCTCTAGGTATTTTTCCTGTAAGATGCTATGAAGGGACTTCTGCATATTTCTACAGAGGCCATTTGTGTTAAGGGACTTGGTTAAGGCCATCGACCAGGTACTGGATGAACATGGGCGAGAACTCAATGAAGCCAGTGAACTCCTTGATAGTCAGGGAGTCACTTCCTGAGGTCACTCACTGCCATTGCCTTGCAGTTGGAGCAGGGGCAGGGCAGTGGCCAATGGCCTTTTGAAGATCGCTGGGCTTTATATAAACAGGAGGTGGGGCAGAGGGCACTCCCCTATGTGGTAATGTGATAGGGAGTTCCTTACGGTGGGCACTAATCAATTAATAGGCCCATGTGCACTTGAAACAGATGATCCTCCAGCAACGCTCGCCCTGTGCAGCATGGCAGCAGCATGCGAGGCCGTAGGGGAGACAGGGCCTGCTAACTAAATTTGTAAAGCGGCGTGAGAGTAATGTGCTTATGTAAAACCAGTGGACCAAAAATACAGACTAAGAAAACCCAAAGGCCGCACAATTAGTAATAGAGAACAAACATGCTATTTTCCCTCATTTTTTTCTTGACATTGCCATGGAAGGTTTCCTCTCATTTATCAGAGGCGAGAGCCTGCTGACAGTCTCCAGGAGCTTGGCTGGCTGGCTGGGGTGGGCTGGGGGTGGTGCCAGGGGCCCCGGGACTCCCTAGTTCCATGCCTGGCACTGGGCCTGACTTGGTGGATTTGAACTCTGGCTGTTCAGGCTGAATCAAGTCTTTACAGGGAATTATAGCACTCCATCCCTCTAGCTATACCCTAGAGGGTTCTAGAAGAGATCAGGCACTGTAGCCTGGTGGGTAAAGAGTTTTTGACAGGGCTAGGACTTTTCATGTAAAGCCCCAAGTTTTCTCCTGGCCTCATTCTCCCTATCTCTATACGTTTGAGCTCTGGAGTAGGGTCTGCCTGTCATGTGGAGGGTGCCTGCCTCCTGCTCGGATTTTATATGTCCTGTTTGATTTTCCCCTACCTTGGGAGCTCATGGTTTGTACACCTGCCAGAAGTCCTTACAAAGGAGTCTTGGGGACACTGGCTAGAGCCACAGCTCAGAAGGCAGCCATCCTGTTTGAACCAAAGGTCCTTAATTTAGAGCTACTCAGGAAGTGCACAACCCCTACCATGAGGCTCTGCCACCATCTCTTGGCCACGGCCATCTGGGTCTCACGGAACAGCAGGATGGGAAGCCCAGAGAGATCGATACAAAACACTAAATTAGCTATAGAGGCCTAGGGAATGCCTGGTCCCTTCCTGAATATGACACTATGTATGAACATCAGCCTTTCTGAGCCAAGGTTTCTTATTCCCTGCCCAGTGCACTGAAGTGCTGAAAAGTCAAGGAGAGGAATGATATGGGAGTGACCCATGAATGTTTGTCATATATCTGTTATGGACATGACACTGTGCTAAATCATGGTGATTGGATGTAAAACAACCAGTGGCCCAGCAAACCAACCAACTAAGTGATTAACCAACATGATAATCAACCAACGAGTTAGCCAATAGAATGAACAACCAATCAACAAAACAACCGTCTATTGGATAGGTTACTAACCATCCTTCCAGTGAACGACTGACCAGTCAACAAGCCAACCATTCAAGAAACCAATTAATCAACATAATAACCAACTGTCAACAATCAAAACTGCCCAATTAACCAACCAGCTTCTAACTCATCAGCCAACCAACTTACCCATTGACCTGTCAATTACTAAACTGACCAATTAACCAATTTACCAATAACCAGTCCACCAAACTAACTAGTTCACCCATCCATTATCTAGTTGACAGGCTGGTTGACTGGCTTGTTGGCCAGTAGAATAGGAGGGATTGCTTTGCTGAGGAGAGAGATGGAGAAGTCCCACAGCACAGGTGACATGCCTTCTAGACAGGTGTAGAGGAGACAGATGGAGGGAATCCATAGACACCCATGAGATGGCCCTCTGGAAAGGGGCAGAGGGGGGAAGTCAGGAAGTGTAGGATGCACTGACATAGCGTGATATAGCCCGTATTAGCTCTTGCTGGTGGGTACATTTTAAAATGACAGAGACAGGATAAAGAACCTGCAGTTCACTCATGAATCCAACCAGCTCCATGTATCAGGTGACACATCACGAACAAAGTGAAGGTGAGGAGGTGGGTTCATATTTGACCTGAGTGACCTTGGCGGATCTGACCCTTTCTGAGGTAGGATCTCCCATCAGTAGAGTGAGATGTGGTCCCCTAATTCCAGGGCTCCCACCTTGGTGCCAGGGTGGCTGCTTCCTCTCTCCTCTGAAAATTCGGGTCTTTAGATAAACTCACATCAGCTAGACCTGGCCTTCGTGGAATTCCTGCTTCAGAGGAGAGAAAAGGGAATGATGTCCCAGAACAAAAGTTGTATTTGGGCTACCATTAAAAATCTCCATTTAGCAAGGATGCTTAATTAGTGCTTATTGCTGCTATGACATGGATGTGGTTTGTCTCCATCAAAATTGAAATCTGGCCACCTGTGTGGGAGCTCATGCCTGTAATCCCAGCATTTGGGAAATTGGGGCAGGAGGAAAAGGAATCCCAGGCTACCCAGGGCTGCATAGACCCATCTTAAAAAGAGGAGAAATGTAGTCATCAATGTTGTCGATGGGAAAATTGAAAGGGATTAATGTGGTTCTCTTGGGACTTGATTACTTGAACTTGGGCGTGATATAGACAATATTAGCTGTTAATATGGTAAAATCTAGTGTCACCCAGGAGACATACCTCTGGTTAAGTCTGTGATGGAGCTTCTGGATCAGACTAATGGAGGCAGGAAGACCCACCTTAAATGCACGTGGTCCCAGACTGTACAGAAGGGAAGGAGGCACAGGGACTCATATCTCTTTGCTTCTTGGATGCAGATGCCACGTGACCAGTTCATTCACACCCCCATGCCAAGCCTTCCCTACCACAGTGGGCGGTATTCTCTGGGACCGTGAGCCAAAGTAAACTCCTCCATCCTGAAGCTGCTTTCTGTTGGGCATTTTGTCACAGCTCCACAGGTGGATGCACCCTCGCAGAGTCTGCTGTGCTCTTCTACAGGCAGCAGCTCTTGCGTCTACTTCCTGCGGAGCTGAAGCTTCATGAGAGCCTCACCTGCAGCCAGGCAGACGATGCATCACACCCTCTGCCCCCAAAGGTGGGAGCCAAACCTGGTTTTCTTTCTGCCTTGTCCACTCTTGTGCATTTCTTTCTAGCTACAGAGAACAGACTGGGGTACTGTGTTCTGGCATTTCTGCTGGTCTCAGCATCCTAGGAAATCTAGGTGGGTGTCATGCATGTGCAGAGTACAGATGGGCAGCCATGTACAGGGTGGGCACCACACCTGTCCAAAGCTGTGGCTTGTGAGCTATATTTACAGCCAAGGACCAGAGTTACATATGTGAAGTCTGTGTTTTTGCCCCATTTTTAACAGTACATACCCTTCTGCGGGGACTTGTTCATTAATATTGGTTGGGTGCCCAAATGTTATACGGGACTTCTTTAGACTCGGGCTCTGGCAAATTTGATTTTTTCTACTCAAAATTACCCATTTTTTAACATTTAAAGCGTTATCGAGCCATGTGGCCAATGCTGTCTTGGGCAGAAAACATCTTGGATGAATTTGCATTTTTAATTCTTGGCATTTTTATTTTGCTTCGTTCCCAAAGAGTATCTTTTTTTTCCTTCTTGGGGGAGGGGGGAACTGAAGAAAGAAGATGGCCTGTAACCGGGCAGGAGTGCCAAGCAAACATAATCGTGGCTGTAATGTGTGTTCCCTCACTGCTAATTGCCCCACATTTACCAGGTACTCCCGAAGTGGAGCCTGCCTGCCACTCTCCAAACCCATCCTCCAGAGTCACTTAATGGAGTAACACATGGCTCTTCAATGGGTGGCTTCTCCCCAGGGTGGCTGCCAGGAGACTGATTCTGACTAGTGATTCTGGTCAGCACTTTGGGCCTGGTCCTATATGACAGGTCACTGCCTTGAACTCTTTGGTCCCCTGTCCCACTGTCAAGCACTTGGGGCTCTCACCTTGACTAGAGGAATTGGACAAAATGGTGTTAGAGCTACGTAGGGCTTTCCAGAATACTAGGCCATGTCCTAGATTGGGGGGGGGCAACTGAGGCTGAGAGAAGGAAATGAGAATGGGGTTCCCTTTAATGTTCAATGATAAAAAAATGTACCTGTGAGAGACAAGCAGCAGAAGAGTTGGACATGGCTCTGTCCTAATCTTGAGGTTGGGCCAACCAAGAACAGAAAGTTCTTCCACAGGGTATGTGCTTGGCAAGGGCCACTGTGGGCTCCCAGGTCAGGTCAGCTGGGTGTTTTCACCTCATTTCACAGTTTGGGGAGCTGAGTCTCAGCTCCAGCTCACATCTGTGTCTGCTGGAGATGCAGCCTGAAGCTCACCGTAGAGGCTGGAATGCTAGTACCTCAGGGTGGGCAACAAATACCCTCTGATGGCTAGGCTCCATGCTGTACTCTGGGAGTCCCTGGGTGACAAGGCAAGCAGGAGCCCTTCCTGTTTGGAAATAGCATTCTGGTGAGGGGAGCACAAGCAACAACCAAACTAATAAGGATGACAATTTCATAGCCGACCAATATGCAGAGAAGAAAATACAGAAGGATGGGCAAAAGGGGGGGAATAAATGATATTAGCAAGAGGTTCCAGATGCCAACTAGGTGGCAATGGACTGAATGCAGCTCCATTGGCATCCGCTAATGTGGGCACAAGCAAGTTTTTCAGTGCCCCCGTCTACACTTCTATAGAATGGACTAGCAATTGTAGATGCCACATAAGGTGGTTGTGCAAATGACAGGGAGCACACATATGATATGTGTGAAGTGTGCCACGCTTAGCCAAGCGCCTGACAGAATACCCCGGCATGTGTCGGGTGCAACAATGCACCTAGTGCCAGTGTACAGATCACACATTGCGTCAACTCCCTTCTCCCTTCCGCAACTCCATGGGGCCAGTCAGGCTGCTTTACTAACTGAGGAAGCCACATTTGAATTTGTTAAAAAAACAAAAAACAAAACAAAACAAAAAAAACCAACAAAAGCCCCAAACCAAACAAACACTGCGCGACAGGGGACGTTGTTTCCTTCAGCCGGCGCCTTCCACAATATGGTGTGACGGGCCGGGAAATCTTGGCCACAGATGGCAGGCTTGGTACCAGCTCTGTTTTCCAAATAGCGGGCTCCTGGGCGTAAATGGTACTGCTCAGACACATGCTGCTGCCTGGCTCCCAGGAGGCTCCCTTCTTGGCCCACAGCCCCAGGTCCAGTTCTCTTCCTCCAGATGGTGGCCATCAGAACCTTCCAGAAGGTGGGAATTGGGTGCTGATATTCAGGGTAACCCCACCTTCTGTTAGTGCTCCCCATTAAGACTTGCTTCCTAACCTATGGTCTCTTAGCCTAGCCCCTAGGGCAGTATGCATAGGTACCTGTGGGGAACCTTGAAATGATGTCACATCTCCAGTCATCAGTGAAGTTGGGACTTGAACCTGGTTCTTCTGGGTGTGGTCCTGAGTCTACTGCTCCTTTCAGGAAAGTATGCCTTCCCAGGAGGAGTGTTGAGTGCCCTGTCAAAGGCAAAAAGAAGCTTTTGAAAGAGGGATGTTCATCACCCCTTGGACGAAACCTGACACTTCCAGGCTGAGGCAGCTCATCCAGCTCAGCAGCTTATTACTTGACCCTGAGCTCCAGGTTTCTGCGCTCCCCGCCGCCTCCCCTTTTCTCTCCCCTCATGAGTACATGAGACATAGCTTCATGTCAGGTGTCATCCTCATTTGACTCATTTGAAGGTCACCCTTTTAACTAGGTCATTGGCAGCTAGCCTCAGAGAACCACTTGCCTCCTCCTGCCCCTAGTGCTGGCTTACAGATACAAGCTGCCATGCGGGACTATGGGTTTCGTTTTGCTTATTTTCAACATGGACATTAGAGATGAAACTCAGATCTGTAGGTTTGTATGGTGGACACTTTATTGACTGAGCTGTCTCCCCACTCTCCAAAGCCAGTCCTTATTTTATAGGTCAGAGGTCATGTACACAGAGCAGGACCCGAGGGGACAGCCTGTCTATGGGTGCAGTGCCTACAAAGAGTTTACGAGATGAACTCTGACTCACAGGGAGCGGAGCTTTTATTTCAGTTACAGATGTCTTTTAGGAGAATAAATTCTTAATGGCCCCGGTCCACGCTGGACCCTTGCTACACTGGGGCATCCTGCATCTTAACTGTAGATAGGAAATGTGATAACAGCCAGTGACTGGGTCAATGACTGTTCAAAGGTACCAAGGGCAGTGTGGCTAAAACTTAACGTATGGACTACTTTTCACTTGGAAATATGGGCCCTTCAGTTGTTGGTTAAGTCTCAGTGTCCCCATCTATTGGGTGTGTGAGTAGTTCTGTGAGGTTCTGCGTCCATTTCTGAAACCTAGAGAACCCAAATCTCTCCAGCTGGAATCCAATGGGCTGACCTAGTTTAGGATTTTTCTGCTAGAGCTGACCCGGTCACACTCACCCGTTGCCTCTGGCTTCCTTTTTCACTCTTGGCTTTTACTCTTTCGAAAGCTTTGCTTGATATTGGCTCCTGAAGACCTGTTCTTCTGGAGGGCGCCGTCTCTCTTTCCATAGTAACTCAAGGAATGACTTACTAGACAAGAGCTAATGACATTCCCGTGTGCACAGCAGCTGTGGCAGAAAGACAGCCTCATGTGTCTGTGTTGACACGTGTGTGTGTGGGGGGGCTCCTGACACAGGCAGAACCCTGGAGATCATACCAGGAAGTAGGGAAAACCCAAGAAGGGATGTGGTCTAGGAAGCAGGAAGCAAAAATATGGCCTGGAACATTGCTGTGTGTTGACTCGAGGCAAATCTTAGAAGACGGGCGCTGATCCGCTGGGGGCAGATCCTGGTTCCCCCCGAAGGACTGTGGGCCTTTTGGCTTCTGAAGCTGGAGATGTTACATGGAACCACTCCAGGGACCACACTGAGGGACAGCTGACTCTCTCTTCCAGCCCATCTGTTTCCAGGTGGAGGCGAACTGCAGACTCAGCAAACACACCCGTGGTTCTCTCGCCCACGCGGTGGTGAAGGTCACAGCCAGACCTCTGTACTGTGTGCAAAGATAAGCTCTATTTAAAGCTTACCGTGTACTCAGGGCTTGAATGGTGCTCTTCACACCTTTCTCTTTTAAACGTTGAGTTCCTGGAGGTACGCATAATAGCCCTGGGTTTCAGAGGAACACGGAGATTCTGCAGCGCTACAACTCATGGATTCTCTTAGGAGTCTTGATGCAAAAAGCCAAAGGCATCAGAGGCGGGAAAAATTCTGGGCTCTTCTAAAGTGTTTTTCTGTTTCTATGATTGAACATTTGGATCAAAAGCAACTTGGGGAGGAAAGGGTTTATTTCACCTTACAGCTCATATTCCATCACTAAGGGAACTAGCGTAGAAACTTGAGGCAGGAACCTGGAGGCAGGAACTGAAGCTGAGGCCATGGGGGAGCTCTGCTTTCTAGCTTTCTTGATGACTTTGGCTCACATAGCCCCCAACCTTCTGCCTAGGAACAGTGACAACAGTGGGCTGGGCCCTCTCATGTCAATCATCAATCAAGACATGGCCACAGGCCAATTCGATCTGGGAAATTCCTCAGTTGGGGGTTTCTTTTTCCAAGTGATGCTAAGTTATATCCCATTGATAGTAAAATTAACCAGAACAAGGGCTGGTGGAGCTGAAGGAGGGATTTGTGTATCAGAGACCAATGGGGCCCCTTCTATGGAAAAGAAGTTTGGGGTTCCCGCAATCCTATGCCACTGCGATCAGATCTTATATTTTTGGAGGGAGTGTAGAATTCCTGGGTGCCTGACCTGGGTGGTATTATAAAGTTGTGTTGTTATTATTGTTTGTCAGCTTGACTACATTTGGGATGTAAATCCCAAATGGCTGGACAGACCTGCAAAGGGTATTTCTTAATTAAATTATTTGAAATGGGAAGGCCCACTTCTAATAAGGATCTTTGGGGTGGGAAGATCCACCTTTAATCTAGGCCACACTGTGTGAGGGAAGCCTGTATCAGGATGGAAGAAGGAAGCTTGCTCTCTTTGCCTGCTTGCTCTCGCTCTCACTGGCAAGTCCATTCCTTCATTGCATTGGAGCCTACTTCTTTGGGATTTCCAGAGTATACTAAAGGCCAGTTCAGGAATTTAGCCTTGTGGACAGAACAACTATGGATTCTTGGACCTTCTGTTGGTAGACATCCATTGTTAGACTAGATGAACCACAGCCTGTAAAACAGTCTAATAAATCCTATATATATTCCCAAACACACACACACACACACACACACACACACACACACACACACACACACACACACACACACACACACACACACACACACTTTATTCTATAAGTTCTGTTACTCTACAGAACCCTGGCTAATAGACAAGTGAACCCATTGAAGGTCCCCAGAACTTTTTTCAGTGCTGGGAATTGAACTTAGGTCTTACACACAGCAAGTGCTTTACCACCGAGCTTCGTCTCTGGGCCTGATTTAAATTCAATGCTCTGATCATTCAGTATTGAAATTCTTAACCATTTTGAGCAAAAGGCTGCATGGTTTCATTTTGTTCTGGGCTCTGCTGATGACACGTGAGTCCTGCTTTTGAATGAGAGGGTACCAGACATTTTGGCTGATAGTTCTCCCACAGTCATGTGTTGGATGCTCTCTGCAGCCTTGAGTGTGTTGTCCTGGCACCCCAACACCTTTTTCCATGCTCATAGCTTTCCCTTGAATTCCTTCCCTTGAAAGTCATCAATGGACCTGTGTCTTCCAGCAGAAGAGGCCAGAAGAAGAGCTCATCATGCAGAAGTTAGATCATGTTTCAGTAACTTTTGCTGTGGCCTTCTTCTCCATAAATGTAAATCACACAAATGATATTCCATGTATCATATGTTCTACCAAAGGGCCAGAAAACACTAGTAATTGACAGGTGGATTCCTGCAAGTTTGAGAACAGCCTGGTTTCCATATCAAGTTCCAGGCTAGCCAGAACAGCAGAATAAGACCATGTGTCAGACAGACAAACAGTGCACTGTATAAATATATAATAGAAAAGTGCTTTAAAATGAGGAGTATTGTAATGAGAGGTACCTGCATTTTAGGTAAGAGAAAGAATAATGATAGGCATTGAAATATGTGCTGGTTAATTTTTTTGTGAACTTGACACACATTTTTGGTCACCTTGGAAGAAGGAACCTGATTGAGAAAACTCTTTTATTGGCTGGTAAGCCAGTCTGTGGGGGCATTTTCTTGGTTAGTGACTGATGTGGTACCATCCCTGGGAAGGTGGTCCTGAGCTGTGTCAGAAAACAGTTTGATCAATCTTTGGGGAGCAAGCCTAAGTCCTGCTCCTCCATGGCCTCTGTATCAGTTCCTGCCTCTAGGTTCCTGCTTAACTTCCCTTCTCTTAAGCTGAAATAAGCACTTTCCCCCAAAGCTGCCTTTAGTTATTGTGTATTATAGCAGTAGAAACCAAACTAGGCTGAAATAGAAAGAAAGTATAACTGTTCAGTAAACCTCAGTGTTCAGCCAGACACAGTGGAGAGAAGACCACATGAATTAAAATAGTGAACCTTCCCAACTCTAGGACAAACTCTAAGGCACACATTGTTAAAGGCATGACTTCTGAAGCAGGGGCAGGAGAATCACAAGTTCAAGGCCAACCTGAACCACACAATGAGACCCTGTTTAAAAAAAAGTTCTCAGATGCAGCGTAGGGGTGGAGCTGTAGTCTAATGTGCATGAAGCCCTGAGTTCAATCCCTAGAAAAAAATTATTAAAGACGCAGAAAACAGAAAGTGGAACTTAAGTCAAAATGAGGTCTTTTAGTATCTGGAATAGACAGTTAACAGAAATAGCAACTTTGAATGAAATCCAGTGATATTGAATATGGAATGAAAACTCCCATATGAACTTAACAAGATGAAAATCATTGAAATAGATTAGAAAATACAAAAGAGAATTCAAGTAGCTTAAGTTCTTACATATATAAAGAAAGATGTGTGGTGGACAGTGAGGTGAGCGGTAAAGTTGTAATAGCTGAGAACTTTTCAAAGGCTGCGAAGATTCACACCTAGTCGCCCCTAGTGAAACTGTAGTATCAAGAGTAAAGAGAAAGTCACCAGGTCACCAGAGAATGAAATACACACTATTTTCCACAAAACAGCTGTCAGACTGCCAACCAGTTTCTCAAGAACAGCAACATATGCCAGAAAGAAACAGAACTACATCTATGTGGCTGACAGAAAATAACTATTAATATACAATTACATTCTAATAAAACTATGGTTTAAGGGCCAAAATAACAAAAAGATATTTTTAGATAATCAGAACATGGGAAAGAAACTACACAATATGATCCCTAATATAATGATTGTATAAAACACTTAAGCAAGCAAAAATAATCCAGAAGGAAGGAATGAAATATAAAAATTAAAATGTAAAGATATGGAGTAACTCAAAGAATAACTTTTAAATCAGTAGTAGGAAGCAAATTAATATAGAAAATTTAATTTATCAACAAAAGAAATAATAAGTAAATCATACAAAAAAGATAAAAAATCATGAATGGATAGAGCTATATATATTAGCAAGTAGAATAAATGTAAATAAGCTAAAGTCACTACTAAAAGACAGAGACTTCAGATATTAAAATCTTAGAAGTATAGGATGACATTTGAAAATTGAAGTGTAAAGAGGATATACAAGGTATTTACCAACCAAAGGAAGTTAATATCTTTATTGATAGAGATATAGAATTTAATATGAAAACATTGCAAGTAATATTTAAATTAGAAAGGTCTGTTTTACATTGATAAAAAGAATAACCCTCAGTTAGGAGTGGTGGTGCATGCCTCTCATTCCTGCACTTAGGAGGTAGAGGCAGATGGATCTCTGCAAGTTTGAGGCCGGCCTGGTCTACAGAGTGAGTTCCAGGACAGCTGGGCTACACAGAGAAACCCAGTTTCAAAAAAATCCCTCCAAAAGAACATACCAAGCACCAGTGTGTACACAAGCGGTAACCATATAACTTTAAAATACAAAGAGCAGTAGCAGCCCAAATGACAGATTCAATTGATTAAACCTGCAATAATGACGTTTTTTAATGCTACATAGTCTCCCAGAAAAAGATTATTTGAGAAAAACAAAAAATTAGAATACAAAACAAAAGCAAAAAACTAACCCTAAACAAATAAAAACCTAAACAGCAAATCTAATCTGAAAGAATACATATAGAAATCTGTTCTTTAGGAACATAATTATTCTTAAGTATACAATGACTATTCACAGGTAAGTTTAATATACCTTACCATTAAGAACATTGCAAAGAGAAGTTGCCACACAAACCACACCCTTTCACCACAGGTGCAGCTTGAAATATTAATAGTAAACAACAACTCTTCCACATGTGTTTGGAGACATTAAATATAAAAGAAAAATTTGCAGACTTCACAGGCTAATGAGGAAATCATAAGGGAAAACAAATATACAAAACTGAGTTATAATGAAATCATTACACGTAAACATGGACAATGTAGGAATATTTCAACTCAGAGAGGGAAATAGTTTCATGTACGTTTATTTGGAAATATTGAAATGTGGAAGTGGTCCAGGGAGATTTCTAATAAGATGGGTTTGTGCATGTCACCTTTGTACTGGGTGAATACATGGCTTCTTTTGTATGAATCTAAAAAAGAGATAGATGGCTAGATAGAAAAATACATACCCATGTACTTAAAGACACAGAAACAATGACATGCACATATATAAAGATAAATATGACACACACACATTCAACACATGCAGAGAGACATGGACAGACACAGATAACTGATATCTATTTTTTTAAAAAAGAAATTATTATCTCAACATTTCTTGTGTGTATGGATGTTTCGTCTGAATGTATGTCTGTGTATTGCATGTGGACCTGGGACCTGTGGAGGCCAAAAGGAGGCATCACTTGGAACTGGAATTATAGGTAATTGCAATCCACCACGTAGGTGCTGAAAACAGAACCTGGATCCTCAGCTAGAGCGGCCAGTGCTCTTAACTTTGGAGTCACCTCTCCAGCCCTGGGTGTCTCTCCTCAGGAGAGTATCATCCTCACCCTTTCCTGCTTCAATTAATCTTCACCGTCTCCTCAGACTTTTTCTCCAAACGCACTCACATGGAGCCTTAGGGTTTTAGTATTCTATCTGCAGTATGGATCATCAGCCTATGTGTGATTCTGAATCTTCCTTATTAGCCAACAACAAAGAGAAAAAAACCCTAAATGCTTTCCACGGAGAAGGAGAGACCACGAGGGAGAGTTCAAATGAACAATGTGCCTAGCTTCTCTCAGGAACCGTTCATGTCAAGTGTGAAAGGGGAAATAGAAAATCTAATCTTGGCTACTTAGAATTTTATATCCTGAAGGAAACCTTCCAAAAAGTGAAATAAAGACTTTTCCTACCTGACAAGAAACAAGAAAATTTGTCACCAGCAGACCTGTGCTAACGTGTGTCAAACAAACACCAACA
>LOEQ01003751.1:82073-93918 GCA_001685075.1 Bramus lutescens
CCATCACTCTCCAATGGGGATTTTCAGGTAAAATTCAATTAGTATTAGTAATAGAGGGTTGGGGCAAGAGAGCACCCAGGAAGAGGGTGATGCCTTGCAGACTGGAGTAAGTGGGACAATCAGGGTGGGTGTATATTGTGGGGCAGAAAGGACCTGGGGTAGAGCTAGAAGGCAGAAAGTTTGAAACAGCTGACTTTAAGACAGCTCAGGAGTTTAGATTTTTTTTTCCTGGAAGAGCAGGAAGCTGCCAGGAACCTGGTGATTTTATTTTATTCTGGGAAACACCAAGGGTAGGCATGGCAATTCCCATTTTACGGGTGAGGAAACACAGATGGACAGCATCCCAGTTAACCCATGTTAGGACAGCTAAGTGAGAACTAGACGATGTCAGAACTTTCTCTGTGTATCTGTCCTCAGCCAGCCATCTGCTCCGGTGTGATCCTGAAGGTCTTCCCACTCCCTGAGCATCCCGAGACAGAGGCTGGAGGGGGTAAGAACAGGACAAGTGCTTAGAAGGAAAAAGGAGCCTCACAGCTTAAAGAGTGAAAAGATGCTAGCTGAGCACAGGACTTCAAGTTTGCAGGGGTGCCATGCCACACAGAAGGTGCATTTCACTGAACTGGAAACTGAGGGTTCCTTAAAATTCATTCATTCGTTCGTTCGTTCATTCATATGTTCATGTGTGCGCATAAGTGTGTGTGTAGGTCAGAAGACCCTCTACCGTATGTCTTCTGAGCTCAGGCCAATGGTGCACAGCATAATTTTTACAGGTCTCTCGCTTAGGACCTCAATGTCCTTATCTTGGGTAACAGAGTTCATAATACTCGTTCCTCTAATGAGAATTAAAATTCAAACAAGAGATAAGTGCTTAAGGGAAATTAGCTGGAAAAGTAAGAAAAGTATGGAGACTATGGTAACATTCATGGACCCATAACCTGGACTAAATAACGTTTGATCAGAGTGACTTTAGTAGTTTACTTTGAAAACAAACTCTTCAATAATATATCAGTGTGCCACTGGACCCCTCCCCGACTTGTTCCTCTCACTCCCTGCCTGAAGCTCTGTGCCTGGAATTGTATATGGTCCCTTCGACACTTTTACTAAGTATGAACAATGTCTATGAACATATTTTAAACTCAAATATAGTTATAATACCTTGATGCATATTATTTAGCAACATAGATATCCTAATGAACTTACTCCATTTATGTTTATTATCATTCGTAGGATTTAATTTTATTTTTTCTTTTTGAAAATTACATTTAACTTATTTTATTTGTGTGTGTGTGTTTTGGGCACTTCCATGCTATGATGTGTCAGTAGACAGCTTTAGGGAGTCAGTTCTCCCCTTCCACCCTCTGGCTTGGGTCATCAGTTTTAATAACAAGCTATCTTGTAGTCCCTTTTGTTTTGTTTTTGATGTGAAGTCATCATTTGGTAGCTATAGGACATTGATAATGTGAACCCCTAGATGTCAATATCCAAGGATGTGCATGTTCCTTATACAAATTGACACCACGTTTGGTGGAGATGATTTCTTTTCTCAAATGTCCTTTGCTCAATGCTTGTTTAACTCTGTGGATGCAGAGCCTTTGCATATAGAGGTAACCGGATGTGTTTTGTGAAAATGTCTATACTGAATTTTGGTCATTTCTACACCCCATTGCTCATGTTGTCTCCCTCTCCTGATAACCCCTTCATCCTGCCAGCAAGTCAAGGCTGCCTACTGTTTGCAGGAACTTAAAAATTGTTCATTTACTTTTTTAATGCAAGCAATTCTAATTAAACATTGAATTAGGACAAGAAGAAAAAGAGTCCACCCTTCTTTTTATACTTTCATTTGTGTCCTGTTGCAAAGGGTGGCAAACTGTGACCTGGGTCCCAAATCCAGACAGCTGCCTGATCCTGGGAGTCTTGTGTCACAAGAATGGGTCACCGAGTTATTTACACATTCCTCTGGTGACATCCACACCACGGAGGTCACAGCAAGTAGTTTTGAAAGAGACGATGGCTTCCCAAACTGAAAATACTGGCTCTTTGTCTTACATGGAGAACATTTGTCAATCTTTATTTATAGGATTGATTTTATATCTGATAACAACTGGTTCGGTGTTAATGTAGCCTGTATTTTCAAAAGCAATTGCCCTCAAATTGTTGACTGACTATGAAAACCTAGAGTAATTTCTAGTCCTTTCATGATCAGTTTATCCCAGAATTATTTATTTATAAATTATTCTCTTTAAAGAATATTGTTTAATATCTGAAAATGTACCTCAGCTAACCTTTGCATTGACCATTTTTATTTTTGTATCAATACTTTGTCCATTTTTTATATTCACATTGCATCTTCAGTTTCACCTCTTGTCTGGCCATTTCTTCTTTAAATTAAGTCTCAAATTGATTAATGGAGATCACATGTCTTATAGGCACAGGGTGGGATGATTTGATAGACATATACACTGTTTAACGATCGCTGTTCTCATACAGATTATCATAGCCCTCTCCACACACTCCAAACATTAGCTAGTCAGAACTTGTTAATAGCATGGCTTAGGGCTTGTACCCTTGACCGGCACCTCCCTGCTGACTTCCAGACCTGTGCCATGGCTCTCTGCTCCACTGAGTGTGGCTGTTTCACAGTGAAGTCACATAGATTTGTGATCTCTCTGCCTTGCATCCATCACATTATAAGTGGCAGGATCCCCCCTTTTCATGGCTGAGTATCATTCCTTTGCATGTATTTCACACTTTCTTTGCCTATTCATCTGTCAGCGAGTGCTTGGTTGGTTCTTGATGATTGTGAACAATTCTGTAAGACATGGGGGTGCTTATATCACTTTGAGATATCAGCTTCGTTCTCTTTACGTATTTAGCCAGTAGAGGTATTGATGATGTCAGTTCTATTTTAAATCTGTTTTAAGAATCCCTATGTTGTTTTCCATAGCGGCTCTACCCATTTCTGTTTCAACCAAAAGTTCTGTGCTTTCTACATCTTCTCCTGCACTTTTTTTCCAGACTCCATGTTAGCAGTGTTACTTTTCCTAGGGAGACATCATACACCCCTCCCCACATACACACAGATGCACACACACCTCAGATAGGGAACCAATAAAAGACAAAGGTAATGATTATACCAAAGTTCAATATGGTGAACCAGTGAGCTCTCTGCAGTTAGTTACAGGTGTATGAGTGAGGGGCTCCTCAGGTTATCAGAGCAGCAGGGGTGACTCAAAGCAGCGGTAACACCAAAAGCTGGTGGTTCCAGAGGTCTCAGCTCATGGTAACCATCTCACCTGTTCCTTGGTTGTAGCAAAGAAGACCATTGTGGGAGTATATGACCCCACAACACAGGTGGCTGCTCACCTTATGGTGGCCATGATGCCCGTGCTTATGGGAATCTCTCTTCTTCCCCCTTTATTCTTTCTGCATCCTCTTTATCCTGAATTGTCTCCAGGGCTTTCACAGTTCCACTCTACCTACCAATTTCATTGCTGATACTACAGGAAAACCTGAACCCAGATATTCCTTGCAAGACTTATATGTAGCTGGGCTGGTCAAAGAAGTCCTCTTATTAGCAGCCCTTACCATTTATGTAGAGTGTGAATCTTGTTGGCTTTATGGACTTCCTGAGACTTCTGAGTAGTTAGTTGATGTTGCAGGTATGTGATGCCCAGCAGCACCAAGCATTTCTTTCTGGCATTTTGTAGCTTCCTGATATCATGTCTTTATCTAGTAAGAATCCCTGTTGATGCAACAGATTCTTTCTATGTCTGAAAATATCTGTTTCTTCAAGTTTTCTTCTTTCCCAGCAACAGTGAGTTGGTGGGACCTTCAGGGAGCCTTCAGAAGACTGTGTCTTTCTCTTAGACTTGAAGCATGTCAGTCAGAGCTTATCATTGCCAGAGCTTCCTGTCTTGTCTCCCTGGTGAATACTAAGCTTCTCTCTTCACTGTGAGCATTGGATCATCTCACTATATGTTATTTTGAGTCACTAGAACATTTTGTTTTCAATTTGGAAAAGTTGTCAACTCTTAGCTCTCCAAATATCTCTCATTCACTCTTTCTTGTTTTCTCGTTGTCACTCAAACACCGTGAGTCACACTGGAGGGAAGAGCCGAGCATTGACCGTGTTTGATCTACAATAATGCCACCTAGCACATTGGGGTGGCTTTTTCATCTCGCAGATCTCAAATCACTTCCTCATTTTTCCTTTGTTTCCAGCCATCCTTGCCACTTTCCATGTCTCTGCCAGTGTTTGATTGCTGTGCTTCAGTGTGTGCCCTTCTGTTCCAATCATCTAGCAAAATCCTCTGCTCTGATTATCATGGTGTCTCTTTCTGGAGTCCCTCTAGCCCATTTTAGATGTGCTTTTCTTTGAATCCTCCCTGCCCCCGTACATTTCCTTTCTCTCTTCAAAGATCTGAAGTACGTGAGTCCAAAAGTTTCCCTCATATCTTCCTTTAACTTCATTTCCTGTACTTCAGGTGTTTGTATCACATTTTTCTGGGTCATTAGTTTTTGATTTACAAGCTACCTCTGCCTTGGGTTTTTTCCCCCACTCATGTGGGCTGTCATTTTTCACCCTCATTATCTGCCCCAGAGCCTGGCTTTCCTGACTCAGGCAGGTGGCCAGTCTAAGAGGGCTCATATTTTGTCTCTGTTGGGATGCCACATGGTTCTGTTAGATCAGCATCAATTTCCTTTCCTTTAATAACCTTTATTATTATTATTATTATTATTGTTGTTGTTGTTGTTGCTGCTGCTATTGTTGTTTTGTGTGTGTGCCCACGCATGCACATATGACGTGTGTATATTTGGAGTTCAGGGGACAACTTCTAAGAGTGGAATCTTTCATTCCACCTTCTTGATGCAGAATTTCTTGTTTCTCCAAACTGCCTTACTCAAGGCTGGCTAGCAAGTGAGATTTTGGGTAAATGTCCTGTCTCAGTCTCCCATCTCATCATAGGCATCTGGGATTGCAGACATGGACCCTGCATGTGGCTTTATGTGAGTCCTGGGGGTTGAATGCAGATGGTCAGGGTTGTGTGGCAAGTGCTATTTACTGGCTTTGCCATCTTATCACCACTGTCTACACCAGATTCATTGTGTTTTTCCTGCAAGTTGGTGAACAGGCCGGTGACTCTGGTTCATTGTTGGAGCTTAGAGGCATGTCCTGGCCTAAGGTAAGCCTGACTCTCATTCCTGTCCTGCTGTCCAGCTTCTAGAATCTACCACAACATTCTGACATTCTGGCAACTTTTTTTTTATTATTGTTATTTTGATTGAGTTTCATCACCATTTTGACTTTGGATGATGTTCTCTTTGTTTTGAGCTCAGCTTTAATCTTTAGTGTAAATCTTTAGTTGGTTGCTACCTTTCATTTCCTGTTATTGTGATAAAACACCCTGACAAAAGCAACCTAAAGGAGGAAGGGTTTACTCAGCTCACAGTTCCAGGTCATTGTAGAAATTCAAGATGGTGGCAACTTGCAGCACTGTTGTGCCCACAGTTAAGAGGGAAGAACAAGGAATGAATGCATGCCCACCTTGATTTCCCCATTCTTATTCAGTCTAGGATCCCCATGGGTAGGGAATGGTGCTGCCCGTGTTCAAGGTGCATCTTCCCACATCAATGAACTCAATTAACAGAATCACTCCAAGGAATGGCCACAGTCCAATCAAATCTAGAAAAGACCCTTTTGAGGCTCTGGTCTCAGGAAATTTCATGTTGTGTCATACTGACAAAATAAACCATCACAATAATCATCATCATCAGACTAATCATGTTTGTACATGTTGGGATTCAGGTACAGAAGGTGGCCAGTTTTTTTGGGGGGGTCAGATCAGTCACCCCTCATATTGATCAATCATCTGAGAATCTTAATTATCATTCTGAATAGTGGTATTGGCATGGTGGAAGATACCCAAGTCACAGAAAGAAGACCATGGGTGTATACTTAGACTTTCTCTTTTAACTGAAGGTTTGAGCCTTCATTTCTAACAGAAGAATTTTCAAAGTACCTTCAATGTATAGAAATTAGTGGGAGAGCTGCCTACACTCGCGATATCTTCTTTCTCATCCCCAGTACAGACATGTCATATGTCATGTGTCTGTGTCCTCGATGTGACTTCTACATTGCCATAGAGTAAGTCCTTTTCTTCTCCCACTCACTTGGTTCAGCTGACCTATGCTTCCAGGACAGGCACCCCTGACTTCTTCCTGCCTCAGTGACCCTGTTGAAACGTGCCTGTATCCAGCCTTTAAAGGCAGGTGTCCTTGGTTCTCTTTATCTAGTTCACTGGTCCACTTCCAAGCCATGTTCCCAAATTAATGTCCCTCTCCCTGACTCTGGTGACACCATATTAAATCATTTTTTTTTGGCCTAGATGAAGAGACAATTCTAGCTGGTTTCCTTGTGTTCCTGGAAAGCTTGTTATTATTCTTTCCCCACTGAGAAAGAGGGGGTCAGTGCCCAAAGAATCTAGAATTAATTCCACAGCTTAGAACCCTTCTGTGGCTTCTGGTTGAAACAGGGCCATCTCTTTCATACTATTCAATCTCAGTTCAAACATCACCTTCTCAGGGAGGGATTATCCCTGCTAAATTGGTACAATCCCCACTCTTTCCCTGCAATTATTCTGTTTTGCTCTTCAAGACCCTGTCATCAAATATGACTTGATCCATTTCTTGATCTGCTTGTGGTATGCTTTCCCAGCATAAATGTGACCTCTTCCACGGTAAGGACTGGTTCTCCCTTGCTCACTCTGAATTTCCCAGGGCTGAGTGTAGGAGTAACCACTACTGCGGGTTTTTCTACATTGTTTCTCCAAGGGGCAGCCCGTGCTTTGTGCATTAGTTGCTTTTCTTGTTGCTGTAAGAAAACATCCAACCAAAGCAACTTAAAGGAGGATGATTTATTTTTGGCTCCCGGTTGGAAGGCATACAGTCCATCATGGTGGGGACATAACAGCGGGAGGAGAGTGAGGCTGCTGGTCATGTGGCAACACAGCTAGAAAGTGGGGAGATGAATGCTGGTGATCAGCACACTTTCTTCTTTTTATTCAGCCCAGGACCTCAGCCCACACCACAGACTTTTAATGGTGCTGCTCACAGTTAGGGCATATCTCCCCTTCTCGATTTACCAAATCTAATCACTCCCTCACAGGTGTGCCCAGAAGACTGCCAATGTGATTCTCGATTTTGACAAGCTCACAGTCACATAAACCCTCACACTGTATGTGTGTTACTCCTCTCATTTTCAACCACCCCGTCAAGGAGAACTCCCTGTACCCATCATAGAGACGAGGCATGTGAAATCCCCCAAAGCAAGATTGCCACAGGACGCTAGGACAGGGAGAGGCAGAGCAGGGGGAGTTTCTCTCTGTTCCAGTCACTGTCTATGCCTATGCTCATTTTCTCATATCAGGTGACTTTCTGTGCACAGATTTAGAGGCGAGGTGCAGAGGTCAAGGCAGGAACAGTTGTTGAGTCACGATGTCAATGAAACCTTTGCTTCAAGCCAGCGAAAGCCCCCCAGACTCGTGTAGCTGCAGCACCGGATGGCAAGCTTCCTTGCAAATGCCCACACAATGGTTGGCATTACTCAGAGGCATTTTAAAAAATCAACTCTGTTTTGGACTCTTTCGAACCATAAAAAGCCAGTGTGAAACCACAGAACTTCTATGTTTCTTGTTCTCTTAAAACTAACGAAGAAGAATTAAAAAAAAAGTGGAAAGGAAAGGCTAGATTATTTGAGCCATGTTTTGCAAATGCCAGCTCCTCTTGCTGGCTGCAGCAGCTGGTGCCAAGTGGCAGCTCACCATACATTTTCATAGGCCCAGCTATTAACCTTTTGCAAACAGTTGCCTGCAGTGGCATTACTGATGGGGCTCAGAGCCTGGGCAAGACAGGCTTTGCCATGATGCCTGCCCAACTCACAGATTTCCGCCCAACTCTGGTGACCCAGTCTGTCCTCTGGTTGAGCATGCTCATTTCCCCTTAAAGAATTTTCTCATCCTAAGATCCTATTGGAGCTGAAAGCCGGGCCACGAGTCGATAGAGCTGGCCTAATGGGCCCAGAGCTCAGCACCAGGTCAGGGGATTCTCCAGGTCAGTCTGGACTTTGAATCTTGGTTTTGGCCACCAGTTCTTGCTCAGCATGACTTTGGACTAGCCTTATTTTCTCATCTATATAGCAGGGTTTTGAGTCCTACTTTGGAGCATGAAGAGAGAATGTCAGGATGATGGAGTTTGTGGATCCATTAGTTGCTGAAATCCACCTTTGATTTCTGACTCTGGTGGTCTGACTCCAGGAGCAGCCCCATTGAATGATGTAGAAGTTTAGATGAGACACTGAGGATCAAGGTCTTGGCACAGAGTCGGGAGCATGGTTCTCAATAAATATGCATCATTTTTGTATTGCTCCTAATAACCAATCCCCAGGATAGCTTGCCATCCTAAGCATGTCCTAAATGAGAACCATCAATTTTGTGAATGTGTTCTTAGGCCATCTGGCTAACTTGAAAAGTTTTCTAGTTGGTAATCACAACGAGGTGTGTGTGTGTGTGTGTGTGTGTGTGTGTGTGTGTGGTGCAGTGCTCTAGTGAAACCTAGAGAAGCAGAGAAGGTGGAGAGAATAATCCTTTGTTGTGGGAACAAGTTTCAAAGGCACGGCTCTGGACCAGAGATCTTCAGGCCCCCGTGTTGTGCGTGGAAGAGACGATTGCTTTTCAAGGCTGAAGAGCACTTCAACTCTGTCCAGAAATTCCTTTGGTAAATAATAATAATAGGAAATATCCTTTGGAAATAATAGAGGGGATTTGGCAAATGCCTCTCTCTCGGAGATCTCAAAGCCTTTTGCGTTATTTTAGGGCTTTAGTGGTTTTCTTAAAAGGTGTGGATTTTCTCTCCTGCCTCAGTGGAGGGGTGTTCACAGGAATTATGAGGCTCCAGGGTTAGCACAGATTCTGGAGGGTGACTCTGTTCCACCTACCTACTATGCCAATGAGGGAAACTGAGGCACAAGCAGGAGACACACTGCAGTGGTTGTGATGGATAGGCAGGGCTGTAGGATAGGACCCCTGGGAGCCAGCCCATCCTTCTCCACTGCTGGGAGCCCTGCTGTCTGGAAGCCAGCTGCAGGCAGACATGACTGAAGGCCACTCCTGCTCAACCCTGATGGAGCATTCTCCTGCCTCAGTTTGACGGGGCGGGGAGGGTGACCTATGAAAGATATATGTGTGTTGGGGGATCTTTTCCCTGAAGAAGCCAGGGTCAAGGCAGATAGGGAGTGTGGGCTCTAGAGCTGGGCTGGGCGCTTATCTGCTGGTTGTGAGACCTTAGGCAATGTACCTTAACATGGGATTGGGGGTCTTCCTGTCTTACCTTTCAAAGGCAGTAATGACTGGGTGGGGCTTCATGGTAGAATTAGAAGGTGCAGGCTAGGTCCACCCATCTTCCACACAGACTGATAAAATCTGCCCTTGTCATCTTATCCTTCCACTTGGCTCCATCTTCCAGTCATTTATTCATTCAACAAACATCCGAGCCCCACTGTGTGCTAGGTGCTTGCCACACACATAGTAGCCAAAACAACATGTGGATCTTGACATCCTAGACCTTCCTAATTAAAAACAGAGTAACGGACCACCACTGCCAGCCACCTCTGGGAAAAAATGCATCTGTGCTGGTGACAAGGGCTAGGCTGCAGGAACAAACAACCCCATTTGGTGGCTAACGTCCAGCTGAACCGCAAGGCTTAGTTTGCTACATGTCTGGTGCTGGGCAGCAGGGTGTCTCTGTGTTACAGGCTCTCAGAAACTCAAGCCGACTCAGAGTGGACTCAGTATGGCCCTTCATGGTCACTGCAACCATGGAAAGGGAGTGTGGTGAGCAAGGCCTGGCCCTTAGCGCTTCCTCTACACATAGAGGTCTTTTCCACACGTGCTTTTGGACCAAGAAAGTTGTACGTACGTTATGGGGTGATGGTTGATCGCTAAGAAGCTGGGGTTGCTGTTCTATGGTGATAGTAAATGCCTTCTGCACAATCACAAGAACCTGAATTCAAGTCCCTGCAGGCTTATGTAAGCCGTACTTGGCGGCGTGTGCCTGTAATAGCAGTGCTGAGGGAGGGGACGTGGAGACACGTGGATTCCCTGAGGATGACTTGCCCGTTCCTCCAGCCAAATTCACGAGCACCAGGCTCCGTAAGAGAGACAAATACCTGGCCTCAAAAAATAAGGTGAAGATTAGCACGGTCCTGAAGGACAGTGGACAGACAAAGGGGCCTCAGTTTCCTCCCTACAAGAATGGGGTGAAGGTCTCCCACTCTGCTCCTCTGGTGGAATACACAAGGCTGTGTGCGTCTGAGGCAGTACCTGCCCTGCCCCCCCTGTGTGAGAGCAGGGTCCTCCTTCGGGCCCTTCCAGGGCATGGGCAGAGGTGGGGGCAGCCATAGGGCTTAGCACCAGCTTTGATGCCTGATTTCAAGAGAGAAAGCCTTATAGGAGCCTATGTTCCTTTCCGCTCTGAAATCCTGGCAGGAGTGTTTTCAAGGTTATGGTCATTCCAGCAATTATTTTTCTAATTTCTCTTCTGAGTGAAACCCATTTTTGTTAAGCGGAGAAGGAGTGGAGTGAGGGGGCTTTAGCGAGTGGAAGGAAGCCATCATTTTGGCAGGAGAATCGTGACACTTTCAAAATGAGTAATTACCAATGGGGTGGGCTGGGTAGTAACTCGTACAGTGAATTCCCTTGCTGTTTCCAGTCAGCCTGGTCGGTTGGTTTGAAAGCTAGCTTTGGCTTTCTCCTTGGCTGTTGGGAATCTTTCTCCCATGGCTGTCAGTCGCCCAAAAGGGGAACTCATGGGGTAGTTTCGATGCATGCACTCAGAGAGCTGAGCCTTGTGCAAAACCAACTCTGGTTCCTGGAGAAGTGCCACAGGCCTCCTCCAAAGTCTAAATGACAGAAACCCAACCGTTGATCGATTGTCACTTGGAGTGGAGATGAGGGGAGTCATGTCTGCCTTAGGGAACAGGAGGGACGAGGAGAAAAGCGAAAGAGTGACTGATGAGGTGACACCAGTTCCACCCTACCCTGGTTTTGAGTATCCCAGCATGCTCTGTGTGGGGGTCAGGTGACTAAGGAATCTAGTCAGGAGTGGTGATCCACGGCCAGCCTTCTATGGACTTGTCCCCTGGGGGAGCATGTGTGTGTGTGTGTGCACTTGTTCATGTGCAAAAGTGATGTAAATGTGTGTGTGGCTTGAGGAGGGGCGAGACACAATTACCTCCTTCCCAGGTGCCTCTCCTATGGGGCCTAACTGAGGGATGGAGGGCCTCCTTTACCTTTTGTGACTGGCTTATCATGTAGCATGATTTCGTGTGATAGCATATACCATAATTCCCTTCCTTGGGGTGGCTGAATAGTATTCCATTGTATAATAGGCCATGTTTTGTTTGCCTATTCGTCTACCGGTGAACATTGGGTTTCTTCCAACCCTGGGCTGTTGAGATTCACAGCGGCATGCACATGGATGCACAGACACCTCATGAGGACCGTATTTTCAGTCCTTTAGGAGTCGAATTGTTTCATTAGATGGATGTCTTTAAAAAAATAAGGACCCAGTGCCCTTCAGAACAATTTTTTTTCCAGCTATGAATAAGGACTTACACATCTAGGGACAGAGATAAAGGAAAAAGAAAGGACTCTGTTTTTGAGGCTGGAGTGGCAGTCCTGACAGGAGGAAGGATGTATTTTGACTAGCAAGCCAAGCAAGCACAACCCAGATGCTGGGTAGGAGGCAGAGGGAGGGGCCCCGGGGAACAAGGACCTTACACTGCCTGGAT
>LOEQ01003751.1:95738-112145 GCA_001685075.1 Bramus lutescens
TCTATCTATCTATCTATCTATCTATCTATCTATCTATCTATCTATCTATCTATCTATCGTCTGTCTATCGACAGGGTCTTTCACAGAACTGAAGCTCTCTGATTGGCTGCAGTGGCTGGCCAATGAGCCCCAGGAACCATCTTTTCTCCTCAGTGGTGGGGTTATAGGCGCTCAGGACTGACATGACCGGAGTTTTACGTGGCTGCTGGGGATCTGAACTCAGGTCCTCATGCTCGTGTAGCAAGCATGTCACCAACTGAGTCCTCTCTCCGATTCTTCTTACAGAGATATCAGAGGTTGACCCAATATCTTGATTTTTTTATACCCAAAGGAACTTAGGTCCAGAGTCCGGGCCCACACCCAAGCTCTCACAGCAGATTTTTCTGCAAGAAAATGATCTCAGAAATCATTTGCTTTGTGTAAGATTCCAGCAGACAAAGTGTTTTCCAGTTCTCTTTAGTCTGGCCCACTTTCTTTGTTTCCTTCCCAGCTCCAGCAGGGCTTGCCAGGACTTCTCAAGAGCTAGTGTCCTGGTTCCCGCCATGACTCCACACGTGTCCTCTCTACAGGGCATGAGAAATACTGCATGCCTTCCTCATGGTCATTCTTCTAGTCCCTCTGGGCTGTGTGCTTGGTGACCTACCAAAGAGCCCAGGGGTTTGAGGAGCTGGGACTCCAACCAGGCCCTCCTGTACCCTGAGTACTGAAAAAGATGGTGGCCATAATACCTGGTCCCTTACTGGTTCTTACATGTGAGGAATGGGGATTTGGTCCTGAGAGTAATGGAGCTCCATGTCTTTCACCTCAGTTTCTCCACCTGCAAATGATACAGGGCATGGACACATGTCTGGGGATTTGGGAAGCACAACATGGGGACCTTAAGCATGTTGGCGCTCTTGAGGGGGCATAGCTGTAGGAGGGGTGTGGTTCAGGGGAGAAGTTAGCTAGTGCTAAGATGGGAGGAAGAGCAGAATGAATGAGGGCCTCCTGCAAGGTGAGCTTCATCCTCCCATTCCTGTAGTCTTTTTCCTCCTGTCTCTGTTAAGAAGGATCATGAGATCATGGCTAATTACACACCCATGTTTTGCCCAGCAGAGGGAGGAGCTGGGGTGGTGACAACACAGACGCCTGTGGGAGGCACACCAAGCCCTCCTCATTTCCTGTTCTTGTTCTCTAGGGGTGGGGGCTAGACCGGTGTTTACTGGATTCAGGGCTACATAAGTATCTCGGAGGTCACCCAAGATCAAGGTCATTGAGGTCAGTGGGCATGTCTCTTAAGAGACCCTCACTATGGCACAGTCCCTGTATGACTGATGACTTTCCTATGTCTGGGGACCATGGGGGCCAAATCCTTCCATGGTCTTCTGTGAACCCCCAAACTACAGATATTCCAAGGCCAAACAGCCCCAATGATGCTGCATCCCAGGGATAGCTGGGATAGGAGCATGTCACACTGTGGGGACCTGAACCCTGGGCCTTTTGCTTATGTGGCAAACACTTTATCTACCAGGATACCTTCCCAACCTCATAATTATTAGGTTTAGTAATAGTTATTGCTGTTAATTTCTTACTATGTCTCGTGTATGAATTAACTTCAGTGTCCATCTGCATAGATGCATGCACATGCACACACACATGCATATGCACATAAGAAAAAACACAGTTCCCCAGCTATTTTGTCTCTTTCTGTGACAAAATAGTCTTGAAAAAGCAAATTGGGAGAGAAAGGGTTTATTCTGGCTCATGGTTCAAGGTCAAGTGGGTCGTGGTGGGGCAGGCAAGACAGCTAACCTTGAAACAGCTGATCCCATGGTATCCACAACCAGGAAACAAAGAGTGCTGAGTGCCCACTGCTCCTCAACTCTGCTTACACAGGCCAGTATCCCAGCCAGGGAATGGTCTTCCTACCACAAAGGCCTATCAGATAGTAGAGTCTAGATTCTATTAGGAATTAACACTAACCATTACACTTTGATGCATAGTTTGAATGGGAAATGTCCCCCACAGGCTGTGACAAATGTGACCAGCAGGTGGAGCTGTTTGGGGGAGGTTTAGGAGGTGCAGCCTTGCTGAAGGAAGTGCATCAGCAGGGGTGAGGCTGAGCTTCACCCCACTTCCAGGTGGCTTTTTCTGCTTTGTGTTTACATTTGAAGATGTGAGCCCTCAGTTTCCTGGCCCTGTCTCCATGCTTGCTGCCGTGCCTCCCCAGCACAATGAACTCTCATCCCTCTGGAACCAGCAGTCAAATCAAACTTTTTCTTCCTTAAGTTACTTTTGGCCATGGTGTTTTGTCATAGCAACAGAAAGAGGAAGTAGTTGCCTGTGTAAACAGGTGTCGTTCTATGCCTTTCAGAGAACAATGATAAGAAAGAAGCCCAAAGACATTTAGTACAGATAAAGCTTTCTCTCCTCAAATAGTTTTTGATTTGTAGACTTGGTGAATTTGGAGCAGTGAATTTGCAGGGTTTACCATGATCTAAAGTTTTACATATCTACCTTGCAGGAATGGAAGAAACGGGACACAGGAGAAACATGAGATGGAAGAGACACACATGTTGGAGACACTGGCTGCCCTCTGTCTTTGAAGTATGGCATGGTTTGTATACCTGCTTCCAGCTATGAACTCTGTACTATGTTCATGTTTAATCTTAGGACATGTTTTACATAGGTCTTTGTGTGTGCTCGTATGTCCATGTGTGCATGTGCTTGTGTGTGTTTGTGTATTTATGTGGGGGGTGCATTATTCCTTCGCTCCCAAGATGCCCTGGAGGCATGCTTTATGGATTTGGTATAGCTGGGCTTAGGGCTCTGGGAGGAGACTGTCAACCATGACGGTTAACAAACTCATGGTTCTGCAGGTAGTAAGGACATCAGAGAGCCTAAGGGGTTTGCTGTGCTGCTGTCCCAGGGCTGGCGCCCTTTGGTGTACAGGAAAAGGGTGATAAGGCCTTTAAAGTGACTTAGAAACTCTGGCAAGCAAGATCAGCATCCTCTGTGAGTGGCTGATCATTAATGACATACATTAGCCCAGGTAGCTCATAAAATTAATCTTCCTCTCTCATCAGAGCTGAGGGAATCCCAGCTTTGCCAGAGAGAGGCTATGTCATGAGGCAGTTTGTTGTGGGAGAATGATTTTTATTCAGTATGATGAGACTGCTTGAAAGCTAATGAGGATGACCAAGCATGGGTGGGGGGTGGGGGGAGAGCTGGGGGATCCTGGTCAGAGGTGTACCTGCAGAGACCCTGGGCTGGGGGGCTTTTTGCTGAAGCCTTCCGTCCCAGGCTGGGTCTCTAGTTCACCAACCTGGCAGATTGCTGAGTTTCCAGGTCAACAAGATCCTAAGCGAGCACCCAGCAGTAACTCATTCCCTTAGAGCTCTCCTGGTTCCTTGATGTTCACTCATGGAGGTAGCCAGGACTTTTCTTCTGTGGTCTTAGGGAGAGCTGGAGCTGCAAGGGCCCGGCAGGTGGGCTCATCTTTACAGCTCTGCTCTGACTCTTCCTTCTAACCTTGCTTTCCTTATGTATGAAACCAAGCCTGGAAATGCCACCAGCTGGGCCCATTTATTGATTATGTTTGTTTGTGTTTTGTTGGCATCGTCATATGTGTTGGAGGGGTCATGAGTGCTGGTTCCACAGCCCACACGTGGAGACCAGAGGACATTTGCAGTTTTCTTTCAGTATGTGGATCCTGGGGATTGAGCTTAGGCAGCCAAGCATGATGATACTCACTGAGCTATCTTGATAGCCCAAGACATCATGAACTGTGTCACAGGGCTTTTTTTGTCCCCGTACTCTGACTCTACTCCTTTTGATCTAACATTTCCATTTATATTTTCCCACATACATTTGTTTAAAATGGAAATAGCCTATTATTTATTGTAAGTGGAAATTTTAGTACTATTCATTAGTAACAAATGCAATATAGAAATACTAAGATATAAATCTAGTAAAACTTGTTTAGAAGCTATGTTTGCAAGACTATGACATGGATAAAAGAAATAAGAGTGTCTAAATAAAGGTGGAGGCAAGCTGTGGCCGTGCATTGGGGTCCTGTAAAGATACAAAATCTCAGGGCTGGAGAGATGGCTTAGCAGTTAAGAGCACACATTACTCTTGTGAATGAGCGGAGTTTGGCTCCCAGCACCAATTTCTGACTTCTCACAGCTGTCTGTACCTCCATCTCCAGGGGAATCTTGGGCCCTCTTCTGGTCTTCTTGGACATCTACACTCATGTGTACATAACCACACACAAGACATACATAAAATAACAAATAGTAAAATACATTAAAAAGAAATAAAGACCTATATTCTCCCTGTGTAGATAAAGGGATTTAGCCTAGTTAGTTTTTTGTTAACTTGACATTAGCTATGGAAGAGGAACCCCAATTGAGAAAATGCCTCCATTAGATTGCCCGTGTGGCATTTTCTTGAATAATGTCACAATAAGGGCCTTGGTTCTTCAATGTCTAAGACCAGTAAAGCACTGCAGCCTGAGTGGCACATTTGCAAAGGCCTGAATGTTAAAGGTGTGATCCCCAGAGTGGTATTATCGGAAACTGGTGGTGGCTTTCAGAGTTGGGGCCTTGTGGGAGGTCTGAGCTGGGGATCCTTTTCTGGTTACCATGAGCCGAGAGGTTCTGCTCACCTACTCTTGCCCTGGTGTGTTGTTCACCACAGTTCCTAACCAACAGAACCGACTGATGGTGGGTTGACACCTCCAAATCTGTGAACCCATAAAGACCTTTCCTTTTTCTAGCTGTTTGCTGCAGGGATCTGTTACAGTCATAGAGAGCTGGCTGAGACAGATGGAGTTCTTTCTCCCCCACTCCATTACCAAGTACGGTTAAGTATTCTGGCAGCACATCCAGAGCTCAGTGGGAGAGTATTCTGTAGACACCCGTGGGAGTCAGGTCAGAAAGCAGGACAGGAAGATGAAGACATCCAGCTAAGTCCAGTAGAACTGGCTCCATCAGCGTTGTCCTGCTGGGGACAGAATGGCTGGGTCTCACATCCCTATGTCTGCCGGTCACCGGCTGGGACTGCTCAATAAAGACCGTGTGCTTGTGCGTGAAGCAGGTCTTAGCATGGAGGAGCTGACGGCTGGAGACTATCTGCAAAAAGCTTGGGCACATCCTCTATGTAAGGGGAACCTAGGAGGCACTGCTCCCCATCTAATCTCCAGTCTTCTCTGCTGCTCCACCCATCTCTCTATGGACACTCGGGGAGCAGTTCTTTTAGGGGTTCAGTCAGTGTCTTCTTGTGGAACTAGAGGGTCATGATTGCAAGGATGAGTGGCCATCACACCATCAGCTGGACCCTCTGCTGGCCTCCTGGTGACAGGTGAAGATTGAGAGACTCAGGCCATGTGGCTTTCTCAGGTTGAGTTTGTTGGACTTCCTTGTTGACCACAGCAACTACATAACTCCAAAGAGAACCCCAGCCAACCCCAATGGCAGCCTCTGTTTCTCCCCCGGCTGTGGGCAAGCGGTACATTATGGTGTATATCAGCATTTGTAGAAGAAGAAAATTTCCAAAAACAAGATGGAGTCACTTGTGTCAATCCCAACAAAGAAATTAGAGACATCTGTGAGATTCTAAAGGGAAGGGTTGTTCCACACGTCTGTCTGACCACAACTGTCACTAGAATCATCCTGAGCCACCAGCTTGCACGGAGGCCATCACAACCTNAAAAAAAAAAGGACTTTTGCTGGGACATCTGCCTAGCAACTGTCTGTTCAAACTGGACTCATGCCACCCCTGACATTAAATCACAGAAGCCAAGGAGGGTTGTTCTAAAACATGTGATGTCATCTTCGTTTCTGCCATTGCAACCTTCCACATGTCTCATCCTTCACGAACACTCACGGAACTTCCTGAGGTACATGTGTTTTCACTGCAATGCTCCAGCTTCCTTGTGAACGCCATAGTCTTTGGAGAGCGCCACATCTCAACATGTCACTTCCCAGCTTGCTCTTCTCATACAGTCTCACCTGCACAACTCCACCCCAAAGCTTTCTCCTGGGTTTTCTTTGCAAGCCCTGAGTATCCAGGCAGGCTGTTCTCTGCTGCCCATGAGTCCATGTATAGTTTCACCTGATCTCCCACACAACTTTTCCATGTCTTCCACACACAATGTGGACAACCGGCTGAAGTCTGCCTTGAGGCAGGTTTGCCATGGACTCCCCAGGCAGTTTCATGGTGGCCACAGGGATGTGCTAGCAAAGCCACACTGACAGGACAGCCTGGGCTTCCTATTAGTGTTCTTGCTTGTACTCTCTTGCTCATGACCTACCTGGAGGCATCTCTTTTATCTTACATGGGTGCTACTGTGCCTGCCTAACCAGCCATCTTGGTGGGCCCAGTAGGACCTAGCTTGGGGTAGACAGATTGGAGTCTGTGAACACTCACTAGTCTGTGCCTGAGGGAGTTCACCCCCATCAGGGTCCTGTGAGAAGACAGCTATTATTTTTCAAGGCACTTTCTCTCTGTTGCAGATGACATGAGGTCTCTGGCATCAGGATTCTCTCACTGGGCTTGTTACAAGCTCTGCATGTATTCCCACTGCCCACAGTCCTCCTAGGCTACATGGCCCAAGTGGCAGATTGCTTGTTCTGATGCCTGGTTGCCTCGGAGATGGGCCTTTATATGGCTACAGCAGGAGACCAGAATCTGAAAGCTACCAGGGAGGACCCCAGTGACGCGGGAGTCCTTCTGTATATGTGTTGCTTTTATTGGCTAATAAATAAAGCTGTTCTGACTAATGGCTTAGCAGAGAAGCCAGGCAGAAACTCCAAACAGAGAGAGAGAGTAGGCAGACTCAGGGAGATGTCATGTAGTTGCCGAAGGAGAAAGACCCCAGCCAGAACCTTACCCATAGGCCACAGCCTCCTGATGATACACAGATCAACAGAAATGGATTAATTTAAGAAATAAGAGTTATCCAGGAATATACTTGAGCCATTGATCAAACAGCATTCTAATTAATATAGTTTCTATGTGATTATTCGGGTCTGAGCAGCCAGGAAACGAAAGATCAGTTTCTGACTACACCCCAGTTTCACCTTTGGTTCTCAATTGCAAGTTAATGATTCACAGATTTTCAATCATGGCTTGCTTGACCAATGCCAAGCAGAGTTGCTCAGCCACTTACTAGTGGTTCTTGCTATGAAACACAGCAATGGCCAGGGCAGTCCCTTCATAGTACAGGTTGACCTCAAGCCAACATCACCAAGGAAGGTTTTAGCAATCCAACCATGTTCTAGAAGCTGTCTGGACCCCACTTGCTGCTTGTGGCATACCCTTAACTGCTAATCAGGGGATGCAGCCAGTTCGTTCATCCTTTATTACTACCTGCTGTGAAACATGAGCCAGCTATGACCCACTCACTTTCTAGGACAGACGCAGGTTGGAGTTCAGGATATAGAGGGTCCAGAAGGAATCCGCACCTGGGTGTGGGATGGCCTGGAGGCAGAACTGGATTGAAGGACAAGCCGCTGTCAAAGTAGGCCGACCTATGTGCAGCCAATCGTTTGGTAAGTGCCCCAGTGGTTCATGTGAGTGGTTCGTCTTAGCGGTTCCATGTTGGTCAACAGTAGCTAGGCCTTCATGCTGCCACTGGCTGGAGTCTGGCCAGGGAGATGATGCACTAGAGAAACTAAGAGATTCAACACATCTTCCCTTGCTGGAATGGTTAGCATTGGCTCTAGATTCACCCTGGAGA
Source organism: Bramus lutescens (assembly GCA_001685075.1). Taxonomy (NCBI): domain Eukaryota; kingdom Metazoa; phylum Chordata; class Mammalia; order Rodentia; family Cricetidae; genus Bramus; species Bramus lutescens. The sequence continues at coordinate 103,462 of LOEQ01003751.1, forward strand.
CAAACCTCCTGGCATATGTGTGAGGGAATGTGTAGATTGGATTAACTAAGAGAGGGAAGACCCACCCTGAATGTGGGTGACACCATTCTATGGGCTGGGATCCTGAATGAGAAAGAGAAAGCGATCTGGGCTGAGCATGGACAGTCGTCTCTTCCTCCTTCCTGACTGGAGATGCCGTGTGACCAATTGCCTTAACTTCCACAGCCGTATGCTCCCTGCTGTGATGGGGTGCCGCACCTTCAAACTATGAGTGCAAATAAATGCTTTCTTCCCTTAGCTGTTTCTGCCAGTAGCCGCAACAACAAAAGTAATCAATACCCTTGGGCCGTGTCTCTGTGAATGCCAACTTCACAGACTACCACATGATCCTCTCACAATTCAGCCGAGGGTCCTGACATTCCAGTTTCGGAAAGTTCCTGGAATGGAGGCTGAAGGAGACCGCAGGCTCCAGGTATCAGGTAAGAATGCTTTTGGAGCCCAGCTTTGCCATGGTCAGATTGCTAGCCTTGGGAAGACAGTGTGCCCTTTGTGTTTTGTTTCATCATTGCTACTGTGGCATTCGGGATAGCTCTTTGTCCATGAGCAGAATCCCATGTGTCTAGGACACTTGCCTTGGTGCCCAGCTAGAGTAAATTCCCCGCATGTGAAAACAATTCTTGTTGAGTCCACAGGACTGCAAAGAAGACTTGGATTCAAGTCCTCCCTTTATCATTCTCAGCTCTGTGAGGCCAGAGAGCAGATCAGCAGTCTTTTTGAACTCCAGAACGCTGGCTGCAAAACACAGTTATAACCAAAGTGCCTATCTTACCAGGAGAAAGCTGAATAGGCATGGTGAGGACTGCAGGTATATGCCCGAGGGAAAGAAGGTTGCTCCCAACTCATTCCTGTGGCTCATAGATACACTGACTAGCAACCCACTTGGCTCCCTTATCCATCCGCCTTGCAACATTAGATCAATGTGAAATTCGTTCCAAAGCAAATCAGGAGTGAAAAACTAATGCTAACCATGTGGAGATTTCCAAAAGGTTAGCCAGAACAACCTGTGGAACGTGTTGGGAACCTGGAGAGATCTCGGTTTAATGGAAACCACATTCTTAAGAGGACAGCTCATTTGTATGCATCCCCTCAGATGCCAGAGTCTGGTGCGAGTGGCTAGCTAATGGTGTCTCCCTAGGAAGCTCCCCAGCTCAGGGTTTGAAGGAACATGACAGAACTTGAGCACAGTCACCCTCGCACCAGAGGGTTGCTATACCAGAATCACTGGCAAGGTTATAAGCCTCTAACCCCAGCTTCTCATTTCCTTGCTGCCGGCCGAGGTGCCCTTCACTTATGCCTTCAGCGGAGTAACGCTGGTCTGTCTGTTTCTGCATATGGCCCGATGCCTCAGTTCTCACTCAAGGGGAGTCTTTGCCTGTGCTAACTCACCTCGCTCTGAGCTGGAGATGGCCATGTGATCATAAGCCTCTCTCTGGAACTCCTGTGATGGTTCTGGGTCTTTGACACAGTGTTTTATTCTGTGCTTTACAGGATCAGCACTGTTTGCTCATGGTAAAGGTCGTGAGAGCTTCCATTCTGTTTGGTAACAGAGATCCTCCTTTTGCTCCCTGTACAGCCTAGAAATGTGTCTTCCACTGCAAATTGCTGGGATGTTTCCCGTGCAACTGCATCAGAGGTCCCCAGAAACAAGGGCACATGGACGCTCTTGCTTTAAACTTTTCATGCCTTCTGTGTTGTCAATCCCAGGCATAACTTAGCAGAGCAATCATATTCCAGTTAGTGTTTGCTACGATGTAATTTGTTATTTAAAAGAGCCACACAGCTGTGGCCAGCTTCTCAACATGGGGCTCCTGCTGCAAACCTCAGAGGGATGCAGTCTCTTTGGAGACAATTGAGACCAACGACATTGCAGTATACAGAGGTTGATAGGGGACAAGCTATCCTAAAGGGCCACATGTTTTTGAAGCAAACAGCATTTGAGGACAGCGGGGGGCCCACAGTAGCCCCAGTTCTCATGGAATATAAGAGAATATAGATATTTGGAACCCCTCAGTGAATTCAGGGTATCATGGAAGGGCAGTTGGGACTTTTTGGTTTTCTAAGAAATTTGCCTTATTTATTTATTTATTTTTGATAGTTGGTCTAAAACATGTTTCTTAACCAGCACAGACTGCTAGAAACATCTAGATAAAATCTCTAATACACAAATATCCGGCTGTTAACACAAAGATCTCAGTCAGTGTGCCTAGGTCTGTGTGGCTATGGATTGACCTGTGTGGTCAGGATCCATCACTCTGCAACCCTGTGAGGTTTGCAGGGCATGGCTGATGATCAACTTAAGGAGAGGAAGAAGATCAAAGCCCATGACTGGATTAGGCCAGTGCTCATGGTCCCTCTATTATTCTTATTAGACTCAGCTCCTTGTAGAGGATGCAGTACTCCATAGGGGAAAGGGAAAGTACCTCAGCAGAGAGATCGCCTGCAACTGTGCTTTCTTTGGCGCCTGGCCCCATCAAGAACAGCTGATCTTTTGCCATGGGGCCCAGTCTTGGGAGGAACAAAGAAAGTGACTCTCATCTGAGCAAGATCAGGGGTTCTTGGGGACCCACCATTAGATAGAAGAACTTTGTGAGACTGTAGGTGAACTTTGCTGTCCCACCAGCCAGTTCCCAAATAACCACACAGATACATACTATTAATTAGAAATGCTCAGCTCATAACTTAGGTTTGTTTTTAGTTAGCTCATATAACTTAAATTGACCCATTTCTATTAGTCCAAGTGCTACCCTGAGGTTCATTTTGTTCACGTCATTTATATTCTTCTCATCCTTCTCACTCTGCATCTCATGGTGTCTTCTCCAACTGTCCTTCTTTTCCCCAGCATTTTCTCTGCCCAGAAAATCCTGCCTAGCCACTGACCAGTCAGCTTTTTATTAACAATGAGAACAACATGTCTTCAGAGTATACAGAGGACTATTCCACAACATTTCCTCATTTTTGTCTAATTAAAAAAGGTTTTAACTTTAACATAGTAAAATTATACACAATAAAAACAGTTATCAAGTAAGAATTGTAGTTACACTATCTAGTACATTTGTATTTGACAAATTAGATTAAATATTGTATCATTACACCAAAGGGTGTAATGTTACCTAATGACAGGGACATCTGGCTATGTGGACAGTTGTCCAGCTTTGGTCTACAGGCCTAGTATATCTGACAAACATTTTTGAGAAACAGGAAATTTTGAAAAACTGTCTTATCTTGTTTTGGCAAAGTTTGTCAGTCACTTGATGTGTGATGCCCTCTGTATGCTGCGAATATGTTTTATTACCACTGATTAATAAAGAAGTTGATTTGGCCAATACTTAGGCAGAATAGAGCCAGGTGGGATATCCAAGCACAGATAGAGAGAGAAAGAAGGCAGAGTCAGGGAGACACCATGTAGCTGTGGAAGGAGAAAGATGCCAAAATATTACTGGTAAGCCACAGCCATGTGGTGATACATGATTATAAAATGGGTTAATTTAAGTTGTAAGAGATAGTTAATAATATCCTGAGCTAATAGGTCAAACATTTTGTAGTTAATATAAGTTTCTGTGTGATTACTTGGGACTGGGTGGCCGGGAAATAAAGCACAGCCTCTAATTGCAGTCACTTTCGTTTCCATCCTGATTGTCCAGTTTGGACAGTACATGGTCAGCTACTGAAGCAAGGGCAATATCTTTGCCCAAATGGCTAGCTTTGCCATGAAGAAAACAAACTCTATATGGAGGTTCTTTGATGATCATCATCATTCTTTGAAGTAGATTGGTGCTTTTAGGAGTAGATATGTCCCATTGTCATGAAAAGCTTTAGGTTATTAAGACTATCTATCTGTCTGTCTGTCTGTCTGTCTGTCCGTCCGTCTGTCCGTCCGTCCGTCCGTCCGTCCGTCCATCCATCCATCCATCCATCCATCTATCTATCTTTCCTAATATATCTGTTTAACCTTGAAAACATACCTAATAAGACTATAATCTGATTATTATAGATGACTAACTACTGATCTTTATTTTTAAATTATACATTACATTTTAAATGAGTTGCATAAGCACAGTACCCCAAACAAGAATAAAAACATACAAATACTATAGCAAAAATAACTTTAAATTTGTATCAATAAACCAAAATCTATACCAATGGAAAATATTATGAGATTAATGATTATTTTTGATTAAAATGTATTCAATAATCTACCCATTTCCCTAGCATTCCTATATCATATTCCCCTTTTTTCCTTTAGAAAGATATCTTTGAATTTAACTATTTTGTTTAGGCTTTTTTTCTGACTATGATCAATAGCAAGTTGTAACTAATCACCCTAAACAATGACAAACATCTTTAATTCATTGAATAATCAAAACCCTCCCATGCTCCATCTGTTGAGAATGTGGGTGTTGTTCTCTAAACTACTTCCTATTGTCTGTGGGTGTTGATATCTTTGGAGCAAGCTTGAGAAAATCAGGATAATGATAAAGTCTTGGCTGGAGTAGTTTGTGAGGTTGAACTATATTATCCAGCACTTTGAAGCTGTTCTAGATGCAGAATTTTGAGGAGACTGTAACAGAGGCATTTTGAGCATTTTGAGGCCATCTGTTTTCATTGGTGTCTGGTCCCCTTGTTCTGTAAATACATAATTTTTAAAGGTAAGATACATGTCTATATTAAAGTAAGTATAAACTGTGTTGTACACAAGTTAGCCAACTTTTTTTGTTTTATGTTTGAACAGGTAAAATATACATTTTGTGTTTGTAGTTTTTCTAGGTTTATTTCTTTATGGTTGCAGCCAGAATTTCCAGGGAGTCTTCCCTGGTCAATCCTGATCCATATCAATCTGGAATGAATCAACAACCTCTCATTTCCTATGAAACAAAAGCATAACCTCTTTCCCAAAATAACATATCTTTAGACTTCCATTTTGAAGTCAAGGCATTTTTAAATAGACAGGTTACTTTAATCTATCAGCTTTCATAATCAAATCTCTCTTATCTCTCACTCATTAGCATCAAAAATTTAAAGATAATATAATAACATATAGGATCTAGTCTCCCAGTGCATTTCTCATCTCTACATGGCATATATATACATATACACACATATATAATTTTACTTTATTCCTTTTTAAGGACTTATTTTTAGACAAACTATTTTTTAATTTTATAACTATATGTATTATTTCTCTTTTTTCTTCCAGGGCTATGTACATTTTAAAACACACTGTAACTCATTTAGACTTTTTTCCCCTGTACTTTCTGCATATCTGTAATCTTTCTTGTCTTCTTGAGAAAAACTTAAACCCACCATGCAGCTTAGTTCATGGCATGTTGGTGGGGCTCACTCTTGTTGCGCTCATGCTAGTGGCTCAAGCTCCCAGGCAGTGGTTGGGGAACACATCTCTGCACGGTGGCTGGCATAAGAGACATGAGACTAGGAAGTCATGTTTGGCTCTGCTTTTGTGTGTTTAGAACCTTTTAAAAATTTTCTTAGGTTTTGTGTGGATCTATGTAGCCCAATGGTGGGCACCAATATAGACAGATTTTTGTCTCACTGGCCAGTTCCCAAATAATGACACAGAGACTTATTAATTATAAATGATTGACTCATGGCTTAGGCTTATAACTGACTGGCTCTTACATTTTAAATTAATCCATTCCTATTCCTTTACTTGCTGCCAGGTGGATCATGACTAATTACTTCATTTTGTACATGTTTTGCTTTCTCGGCATCTGGTTGGTGACTCCTTTGACTTCACCCCTCTTCTCCCCAGCATTTTCTCTGTACTGAAAATCCTGCCTAGCCATCAGCCAATCAGCTTTTTGTTGACAATGATAGCAACATGTCTTCATAGTGTACAGAAGGATTGTTTCATATACCATGTTCTTGGGGAACTGTCATTAGATGGAAGAACTTCGTGGGGCCCTTGCCTTGCCAGGGAAGATATGTTTGACTTATTAATTTAATCTTATTAATTTTTGAGATAGGGTCTTGCTCTGTATCTCTGGTTTGGCTGGAGCTTGCTGCATAGATCAGACTGCCCTTGAATTTGTAGTAATCCTCCTGTCTCTGCCTCCACACTCCTGAAATTATAGGCATGCACCACCATGACTGATAGAGCTACTGGATTTAAACATTAATTTCGTAAAAAGAGATGAAGAATTTCTTCAAGTGCACTCAAGATATTCCCAGAAATATGGGAAAAGAATTCACTAGGTACAAATGTTTGGATAGTGCAGAACATTAGCCCAGATGTGCTGTAGCATGCTGGCACTGTCACCCACACTACCATCCCAGGCAGTGATGGAGTCTACTCTCCTTTTCCGGTTTGCAGGTCCTTACAGTGTAGTGAGTGAGCCTGGGCCTGAAGAATTTAGGGTGACGAGGGACTCAGTTCTCTGTTGCACAGCTGTATTGCTTGGGGTGCTAGGTGAAAAGACAAGAGAGCTACTGACCCCTTCTAGGATGGCTTATGCCTTTCATGGGAATGACCCAGCCAGAGGCACTGCTCCTGCCCGACATGGACCATTTATCTATGGAGGCTTCTTTTAGTCTCACACATCACCCTGTAAGGGTGGGAGAGGAGGCTGATTTGAACATGTTTCAACCCTGGTCTGGGTCTTTTTCACCAAAGCTTCAATATTCATCTGATCTCAGGATATTGGATTTTTCTTTGAGGAAAGAAATAAATGACTTACCTGGGGAATAAGCTCAGAGTTCTTCTATACTTTGCACACTCTCTGTATGAGGCAAACATAAAGTTGGCTGATTCTCATGTAAATCTCTAAAGCCTGGATGTCATCATGAAGCATTTCATGTGCCGGGGAAGTAGGTTGCATTCCTAGGAAAGGGAAGAGAGGAAGAAAAGAAGGAAGATTAGTGGTTGTATCCAAGGAGAAAGAGAATATATTCAAATACTTTAAGTGCCCATAGCTTCCAGATACAGTGGCCGAGAAGGACAATTCTCTCTGAATGCAGTCATTCTGGCTTCTGCTTAGAATTGGTCTTGAAGTCTGGTACACATCATTTTCATGGCTGTTGCCACTGCTTTCATTTCTGCCTTCCCAGTTCCTGATGAAAGATGGCTTCCCAAAACCCTGATGGGTTTTGATTCCTTCCCACATGGCTGGTGCAAGGCTGGTGGCAGAGTGAGTTGTCCTGTCCACTGAAAATATTTTGCTTTATCTGCTTTTGGCCAAACAGAGATGGTCAAGGAGAGTTCTGTCCCTGTCTCAGTAGCTTTGATGAATGTGACCTCTGAGAAGTGGAGGTTTTATTAGCCTTGCCAGGCTGGTGGAAGGAAAAAGAGACATGTTTTCTGCTTCTAAAATGCATAGAAAACTTTCAGGGTTCAACAAGAATTGGAAGCAAGACTGTAGGTTAGCACTGAGGTGATTTTAGCCTGTGCCAAGTGTGCAGACTGTGTGTGAAGCTGTCTGCATTTCTAAGTTTCACCTTGCGCCCACGACTTCAGAACCTGGGATGTTTTTCTGGTCCAACGTAACCGATTCCTTTGTTCTCATGATGAGAAAATGACTGTGGCAGACAAGGTGGCAGATAAGGTGACCTAACTACCACCACAGGATGGGCTAAGGCTCAGAAAGTCTGTGTTTTCCCCAGAACGTGACTGTGCCAATGATGGAAGTGATAGTGACCCTGCTGTGTTAGCTTTTCTCCATGTGACTTACATCCTTCCATTCAGAGGGAAAACTAATTCCACACCCCCTTGGAATGGCATCATGATGGCTTTGACCAGTGGGCCATGGAAGAAATGACATCACATCAGTTCCAGGTATGGCCTGTCAAGGCCATGACACTTTTACTCATGGCCCCTTGGAACATTTACTCTTCCCTTTATCTCTGTACCTAATCGCCGTATGTGGAAGACCCAAGCTGCATGGAGAAGCAACACATACAGAGTTCACAGGCCAGCTGACCATCTGTGTTGACTTCCAGCCATCTGAGCACGCCATCGTGGATGTCTGGCTGGCTCTGCTTTCAGATGGCTGTGGCCCCGCTGGGAACTCAGTTTGCTCCACTCCTGTGAGAGCTGATGTTTGGTTTGAGACTCTAAGTTTTAGGGTTGCTCATTAGGCAGTAACATTTAGCTGGAACATTACTCATAATGCGAATATAAAACTCATGCTTGACTGTTGTAAGCTCTTAAACAACTCTCTCCCACTTATTCTAAAATTTAATCTTTTTCTAATGGAAGGCCATGACACATTATTGGATCATAAGATCATTTTAGTGGGTTGTAGAAAGTTAAGTCAAAGAGAGCTTAATGTGTTGGAGTGAGAGCAATAATTGCCATGTAAATTTTTTGTTTAATCTGTGTGTGTGTGTGTGTGTGTTTCTATATTTCTATACCACATGTTCTTTTTTGTATGTTATAATAAGGGGTGTTACGAATGTGTTGACCTAATTTGTCTCTTAAATAGTTTTGATGAGCAAATGGGCGAGGCATCTTAATCTGTTCCAGGTGCTATAAAAATACCACAGATAGGTGGCTTATAAACCACAGAAATTTATTTTTCAAAATTTTGGAGCCTGAGAAGTTCCAGATCAAGGGGCCATATTATCAGCAATGTGTTTTCTTTTTTTTTGTTTTGTTTTTGTTTTTGGTTTTTCGAGACAGGGTTTCTCTGTAG